>JAOWBN010087290.1:0-20109 GCA_028565015.1 Pinguicula moranensis
ATAGACGTGGGACCAGAGGGTGTAGACTGTCGGGCAGGTACTGAAAGTATGAGTAACAGTTTCTGATGCATCTCGGCAGAAACAACATAGAATCTCTGCCGGTGTAAGTGCAATGCCTCGTACAAGAAGGTTGTCTGTCGTGGCCACGCGATGTCTGAGGGCGCGCCAGCAGAAGAACTGAACTTTCCGAGGGGAGAGCTTCCCCCATGCAGCGGATAGGTCCGGTCTCAGGTCGAGGGGACCGTATGTGTCACTGAATAATGTATGGTAGGCGCTGCTCGAGCTGTATCTACCATCAACTGCGGGAAGCCAGCGCCAAGTATCCTCTCGGGATGATAATGTGCAGGACGAGGTGATTTCCGTAGCCAGATCATCAAATAGTGCCAGATGGTGAGGGCGTAGGAACTGTGTCCAGTTACCCTCCTGAGGGCGTGGAGATAATAGTTGGGGCCACATATCCCGAACCGTGATGTCCGGCCTAGTAACAATGCTGAATAGAGAAGGGAATTGTGAAGCAATGGTAGTAGGACCAAACCATATATCGAGCCAGAACCGAGTCTTTGAGCCATCCCCGAAGATGCGAGATAGGTCCGAGGAGAACCAGCTGTTGGAGGAGAGCTCCTGCCGGAGATCCTTCCACCATCTGGTAGACCTGCGAGACTCGGGAAGGGGATCCCAGTCACCGTGGGGGAACATAGAGATGTACTTGGTTCTGATAACTTCCTGCCAGTGTCCGTGTAATTCAGTGCGAAGTCGCCAGCCCCATTTGCCGAGGAGGGCAAGGTTGAAGATCCATAGGTCAAGGAGGCCGAGACCCCCGGCCTCTTTAGGGAGACAGAGGTCCGTCCATTTGATCCAGCGGATACGAGAGTTCTAGGAGTAACTGGAGCTCCAGAGGAAATCACGACATATACCAGTCATGTCCCTGATAACCGAAATGGGCGCCTTATAGATGGAGAAGTGATAGACCGGGAGACTGCATAGAACGCTCTTGACTAGGATCACCTTACCTACAAAAGATAGGAATTTATTAGTCCAAAGTAAAGTCTTAGATCTTATTACCCCTGTGAGGGCGCTCCAGCTGCTCCGAAAACCGGGGTTGCACCCAACATGTACACCTAGATACTTGAATGGGGCTGACATCAGGGGGCAATTGAGGATGGTAGAGAGTTGAAATTCTTCCTGAGAGGACATGTTGATACATAATAAGCTGCTCTTCTGAAAATTGATGCGAAGTCCGGAGGATAGTTCATAAAGGCGTAGAATAGCCTTCATAGTGAGGACATTGGTCACAGACCCAGCCCCGAAGAACAGAGTGTCATCAGCATATAGGGAGTGGGTATAGGACCGGCGACCGCAGCGAATACCCGTGAGTCTCCCACAGGTTTTGCACGGTTGATCAGCATATTTAGACCTTCCGTAGCAATAACAAATAGAAGCGGGGAGAGTGGGTCCCCCTGTCGTAGTCCACGTCTGAGATCAAAAATATCTGTAGGGGATCCGTTGATCAAGACACTCCCGGAGGCTGTCGAGATACAAGCACGAATCCATCTGATCTATTTTGCTCCAAATCCGAGTATCTGCATCATATGGCATAAGAAATCCCAACTGATCGAATCAAAGGCCTTTGCAAAGTCGACTTTTAGGAAGACAGCCTTTTCCTTCGATTGTCGGGCATGATACAAAAGTTCATTGGCCAGAATAATGCCGTCCTGAATGTGTCTACCTTTGATAAAGGCAAGCTGTTCCGGGGAAATGAGCTCATCGATCACTTTCCGGAGGCGTATTGATAACATCTTGGCCAAGAGTTTGTAAGCACTGCCAATAAGAGATATAGGCCGGTAGTGGATTAACTCAGAGGGAGATAATACCTTTGGGACCAGCACAATAGAAGTAGAATTCAGAGGTCTGAACATCGAATCTGTTCTGTGGAACTCCTGGAGGAAAGCAATGTATCTATCTTTCAGTGAATCCCAATTCTCGTGAAGAAATGTGAAAGAGATACCATCAGGACCCGGACTCCGCTTTCCAGAACATGACCATAAGGTAGAGAATATCTCTTCCTCAGAAAAAGGAGCAATAAGCATAAGGTTATCCGCATCTGACACCACCTTTGTGCAAGGCAGATTAATAGTAGGCCGGGGGAAATCCTGTTCAAGGAAGTGGTTAGCAAAATATGAGTTAATACCATTTTTTACCTCGGGAACCGATGTCGTCCAGACTCCATTAAAATGGAGGCCACTAATAGAGTTTCTATGTCGACGGTGTTTCACGGTAGCATGAAAAAAGGATGAGTTGGCATCACCCTCGGAGATCCAAGCAGCTCTAGATTTTTGGCTAAGTAGCGAAGCCTGCCTACGTTTTGCCAGTTTAAGTTCTTGGGAAGAGTTGTGGCGGATTAGCTGCTCTGTGTCTGTAAGTGCCCGGGATTCACTGATAGTATCAAGATCATTCAGTTTGGACTGGAGGCTGTCTATGTGACGATCCACATATCCAAAAACATTGCGGTTCCAATCCTGCAAGAGAGATCGCAGAGATTTAATAGATGCATGCAGGATGGAACTTGGTGTACCTTGGTAACCCATAGATTGCCAGCTTTCAGAAACAAAACTTTTGAAATCTGGATGAGTGCTCCAACAGTTAAGTGTGTGGAAGGGTTTAGCCCCTCAATTTGTAACGGTCGAATGGAGCAAGATAGGGCGGTGATCGGCAATATTCCTGTCCAGGGCAGTTTGAATTTGGCCCGGCCACAGAGTGAGCCAACGTCTAGATAATAAGAATCGGTCAAGGCGGCTTGCCCGAAAGCCCCTCCCATCAAGCCGCGTGAAGCAGAATCGCTGCAGAGGTAAGTCCACAAGAGCATTATCTGATATAAATTGAGAGAAGGCATTCATAGGAGGAGTAAGTGGACCGTAATAGTTCTGTTTCTCTTCAGGGCATGCGACAGTGTTGAAATCTCCCACAAGACAATAGGCTCTAGATGGATTGGCTTGAAGTATAGTAGAGATATCCTGCCATAAGATCCTCTGAGCCACCGCATCTCCGGACTTAGCATAGACATTTAGGATTATCACCGGTTCATTTGTGGGAAGCCATACACCTTCAACAATGATCAAATTTTCAAGTGGAACAGTGCGACTAACTGCGAGATATGTAGTGCTCCAAACCGTCAAAAGACCACCCGCTGAATTATGGCTTGGGCTGTGAATCCATGAAAAAATCTGAGTGTCGCCACATGCCTCGGATCATATGGTGAGCAAGAACTTCTTTTTTTTGTTTCTTGAAGACAAAGCACACTGATGTTATTCGCACTAGCTAACTTGCAGATTGTTGGGATCTTTCCAGGGCTGGAAATACCACAAACATTGATTGAGAGAATGTTCATCAAGACACCAAGTCGAAATCAGCATCAGTTCCAGCGCCGGCAGTTGATTCCTCCATTCGGTCTAGTTGTTCAAGCTCGTGTAATCGAAGCTTGGTTTGATCGGCTGATTCAACTGCAATAATGCCAAGCTCTTTGCCAACGGACCATATGTAATCTGCCGTGTCAATGGCCTGGTGGCGTTTCTGTGGACTTGAAAGCTTAGTTCCAGCAAGCTTAGGCCGATCAACAGAGGGCATAGTGGGGTTGTCAAGAACATTTTCTTTGCGCTTGCGAGAGTGGCTAGATTTAGCCCGTTGTACTAGATTCTGGACACTAGAGCTGATTTCCATAGCATCTTCAACATGAAGGTTCGGGTCCAGTTTTTGTACAGAAATCGGGACAGGCAGAGAGGCATGAGATTGAGCTGGAGCAGGTCGGCTAGGCGGGATCTGTTTCGATCGTGTAGTTTGAACAATCGACAAGCCGGGATCAGATGTAGCCAAGGCAGAGGTCTGAGATTCCGAGATCGTTAGCATAGAGGTCTGTTCAGTATGTTTCCCAGAAGATGCAAGCTTTAAATCAGATTTTGCTACCACAATCGGTTTTTGCACAAGTTTTTGGGCCAGGTGCGGCGTTTTTGCAGCTAGGACATCCGCATAAGTCATATTAGCAGCAGATAGGTTCGGCAGATGGACCTTAAACTGAACTGAACTCAATGGCTCGGCAGTGAGGCTATCAGCGCCGGAAACTGGCGCATTGCTGGTGCTAGGTTGATCCGATTTAGGGACCCAGACTTTTTCCGGCAACTTAGAGCCTTGCGGTCGGCGATAGACATTAGGGCGCTTCATTTCTGGAAAATCAGCAGTACTGCGAGAGGCAGATTTATATGGATCACTGCGCGGATAATGCCTTTCCTCATTAACTTGAACACGGAACCATTCTGCGCCAAGAATCAGCTTGATTTGCATATCAATGGGAGTTTTTTCTTTGATGCGAACAAGAACTCGGGCACACAAGAGGTTAGACCGTTCAGCTGTGGCTTTGTCTAACTTAATAAACTCACCAATTGTATCAGCAATTTGTTGAAATAAAGCAGGATGCCAGCCATGTAAAGGAGTTCCGCGGACTTGGAGCCAGACCGTTCGGCTGTTTTCGTAGCGTCCATGACGCCAAGGACGAGCTGATATCAGGCCAAGTCGGTGTATCAAATCTGGTTCTTCGCAGAATCTGTTTTGTAGCTCTTCATTCGGGTATGTCAGCAACACTTCGCCCCCTTCAACCAGAAGAACAGAACCTGCATCAAGCTGACTTGCGTGCAGATTGGTTCGGAGGAGCTCTGGGGTATTGCCACGAAGGAGTTGCACTAGTACGCTGTTCGCAAGCCAGTCAGTGTGATCTGAAGAAGGAATAAAACACACAGTAGGGCAGCCATTCATGGCATCAGATGCAGAATTGTCTGAATCTTTTGTAGCAGAACGCATATGCGGAGTTGGGCCGTTAGAACCTCCAGAAGTAGATGCAGCAGCACTATGTGGATGTACTTGACCATGAGCTTGTGCGCGCACAGCCAGACACCGCGCATAGAACGTTCCAAATCATAAGGATCAACATCACGGCCGAAGCGAACAAAGGCATAGGGTCGCTGATCCGGCCTAAGATTAGGCATGTAAGTGTCTTCGAGCTTGCCATAACCAGAAAATATCTCACGAAGATCTGCAAACGAGACTTTGGGGGGGGGGGGGAGATTAGAGACAAGATATGAGAAGGTGTTTTGTCGGATGCTTACAAAATGGGGTGATAAAGGAGGTCGAGATGCCGACATCGGAGCTGGGCGCCTTCTCGGAGGAACTTGTTTCCAAGCCTCATCTGCATCATCAGCGGTGGGCGTCGAGTCAGGCGGGCTATCAGATTCAAAAACAGCCTTCCCGTGCGGCTGGGTTCGGCGGGGAGGATCTTGCTGTTCCTGCGGCGGAAAAGATTTAGGCGAAGTCGGTCCAGGATGTAACGAAATCGCACCAGGAGCCAGAATCAAAGCAGGAGCCTGTTTTGTCGGCAATGTTTCAGAATTTTGCATTTCGCATTCGGGGGAGAATCCAGTCAGAGCAACACAGGCCCGTTTTGCAATCAGAAGTTCTGCAGTGTCTTCATTTTCTTCAACAGGCAAATTTTTTGTCAAATCCGGCGCGGCCAAAGAAGAGGGAGCTAGGTCAACCCTCTTAGCGCGAGACCGCTTGAATTTTGACTTTTTCTCAGGTTTTTTGGGAAGCCTTTTTGAACATCTCACTGCATTTCTTCTTATTTTGGGTACATGATAGGTAACATCTGGAGGTGTTGGTGTATCATATCACTAAAGTTGCTGTTGTGGAGTATTCTATTCTTCTGGCAATCCTGTTGAAGAGCGGAGCCAATCGAGCCACATTTGTTTTAACAGTGAATTAGTCTTAGCACTTAGTTCAGGTGCTGATCATTTTACAGAGGTGCTTCTGATCGATCCAGAGAGGCTTTGTCTATCCTCATAGTCGTGATCAACAGAGGCTTGATCAAGATAACAGATTAGACTTGGTATCACATGATAGATAATTTGAGGTTAACATGTGGTAGTGGATCGATCCAGTGGTCATTTGTGTAGGTGTTGATAACCTGAGGCTAGCCTTGCATAAAGTGATTTATGTGTAAGGAGTTCGCCATTCGGCCACTGTAGACAATGGCATTTGCTAATTGGTTAGGAGCCTTGTAGTTGTTGTTTGTCTCTGTAAACATTTTGTATATATAAAAATTTGGCATCCCCCCCACCCCCCAAAAAAAAATGGAAAGTTGGAGCATTTTCAAATAAAAATGAGATTGGGCATTTTCAAATAAAAATGATTTTCCGTTGGTTTGGGAGATGGGGAGATGGTTTAAAAATAAAATAAAATTAATGGTGGGTTGGGCTACCCATGGGCCTGAAAATCAGGCCCGACTATGCCCATTTATCATGTCGGGGTGCTAATGGGCCGTGCTAACCCGACCCACTAGACCCTTCTTAGCTGATGAATGGTGACCTCTAATCAGTTATTGCTCTAGTTGTAGACTTTTATTTTTGGAGCAAACTCTAGGGTTTTTCTATTTTGGGAAGTACAAATGCACGTATTTTTTGAAAGTTTTTTAGTAGTAGTTTTGACACTATATAATTGATTTTTTATTGCCATTGATGGCTTTTATAGTGGTGATTTAATGGCATATTGTTTGGATTTGCACATGTTTATAATGGTTTTATATTATTATGTTTATATTGCATTTTTTTTATATAATTTTTATTATGTATTGTGTAATTTAACCCATTTTGCAAAATAATCAACTTACATTCTGTACTTCGATAAATAGGCAATAAATCCCTAGAGGATAAAATCAACTTTTCAATGATTAAATTGAAGTTCTAGTCGAATTATGGCGCATGTGAGAGTAACCATTTTTTTTTTTGAAAATAGAAGTAGATACATTTGCTATTTTTAAAACATATGGGGTAAGTTGACCAATAGAGCTAAAGTACAATGAAATAAGTTACTCTCAACTCTCTTTTTTTTACTGCGTTTTAGAAAATCTGATATCTAATTGTGGGATTACCAGCCACATCATCTCCTCTAGTCTCCCTACCGCCTGAAGTTCCAATTCCCCATCGCCAAATTGCAATTCAATCCTCCTACTCGATGAATATAGACTAATGACTTTAGAAACCCCAATCGAGCAGAACTCAGAAGCCTAATACATCGACTCACTTCATACGCAAGCAGTGATTGAAAAATTTGAACAAGTATCTGCATTTCAATGCTGTGAATAATAACAATTCTAATCGTTGTCCATTCCAGTTGCAATTCCATTGTATGCACAATTTGGAGTATGATTCAAAATCCAAAACGTAACCGTAAATTACACGAAGATCTAGAAGAAAAAAGAAAACGAAACCTGGAATTCCTTTCCTTCATTTCTGTTTCTGACTATTTCTTGTCATCGCCCATCGGCCCCATCATAAGGAAGTAAAAGTTTGTTGGGAGATTTGTTCGTTTTGCCGTTTTCAAGATGCCAAACACGCCTCCCAAAAAAGTCTATCCACCTCCTTCTCACACATCGCCTTCAAATTCGGATCGTCACGCGCCGCAGATTTCGTCGCCGTCACCGTCTCCCTTCGGCGGCGGCGGCATTGATCAACCACGCCGTCCTCTTCCTCACTACACTCGCCGCCTTCTCCCTCCGCTCCGCCACATTCGTCGTAATCAGACTCATCGCCGACGTCGTCGTCAATCGCCTCACGGGCCGGCCATCTGCGAATCTCCGGCGACGATCCATAGCTGCACGACTGCGCGTCGTCCTCCGCCTCCGCCGTCATCGAGAATCCTGATTCCGTCTCAGATGCGGCGTCGGATTCCATTGCTTCGGAATCTCCGGTTGCTTCGAATAATATGTAAGCGGATGCATCGAACCACGTTCGCCTCCCCTGTTCCATTACAGACCAGAAACAGATCAGAGCTCACCGAATCTCATCAAAATAGTCGCGGAGTTTGAACAAATGTGTGAATTAATAAAATGAAAAGATTGTTCATTTGGTTAAAGAAATGAACTGAAAAAAGGTGAGAGAGGTAGGAGGGATGGAGAAATCTGGGGTTGCAGAATTATTCTGGTTTTCTACTTTTATATATGGACGGAGCTGGCGATGGGTCCCGTACCCCCCTCCTCAATTTATTTATTTTCTATGCAATTGTTTTTAACATTTTAATTCTGCAGCAGTCGCCCTTTAAATTTGTACTGGTATGGTAACTGGCCGCCTTTCAATAAACTATCGGCCAAATTAGGTTTCTGCCCTGTTCTGAGTTTTTATTTATTTTTAGTAAAATACTTTATTTTAATATTTGCGATCATATTTATCGCAGATTTGACTGCACTTTTTATGTCTATTGCACATTGTGTGCCCGATATAAATTAGTACTGCATTTAAGCTACACCGAGCGATGCGATCCCCCTCATTTTTCAATTTTTTGTTAATGTTTTTATGTTTTTTTTTCAGTATTTTTAATATATTACCCTCTCCTTTCAATAATCTTTGTGCATGTATTTATTTCCATTTCTCCCCTGTTCGGTAGTCGGTAGATGTCATGACTCATTAATTTGATTGCTTATCGGGGAATTGAAAAAGCGACGACTGCTTCTAGAAGGGCGGAATGGGAGGGAAAAAAACTACGACCAGCTCCTTCGAGAAGGAATGGGAGGCGCCTGCCGCATCGGATAATGGGATTTTTAATCATTTTCTTTGAAAAAATCTCTCCATATTTTAATTGCAAGCAACCAGTTATACAATAGAGATTCAAAAATAAAAGAAAAAATAGATCACGCAATTTACATGGGATTTCACTATAGTAAAGATTCACACGAAAGACCCTGATATATAATAAAATATTAAATAATAGAAATTCCTTGGATGGGCCACACGGATTTAAATTAAACTATTATCAACCGCGGATGTGCATGGGGTAGTGAGGGGTTGTTGCCTTGTTGCCTTGTTACCCACCGCTCTCGTAATTTTTTTGTTTCAAATTTTATTTATTTAATACCCGGAATTCTAGAATGTACATTTATGGATAAAAGCTCATTTAGATGTTGGAAAGGCTATTATGCTGCAAGTCCGCCACCCCCACTGAACTAGAGAAATAGCATAAGAAGGTCAAAAGCTTCCAGTTAATGAGATGGAGATTGTGTTGGAGGGAAAATAATAATAATAATAATTATTATAATATTTAATGTTTTTGTAACATGTGAGTGGTGGATCATGCTTTGGGGTGGGGTAAGATATATTTTTCAAATTTATACCTAAAATTTACATTTTTTGTTTGGTAATAGACAATGACCACTTTCCCTTTACCTATGTTGCCCATAGGAAAATGAGCGACAAACAACATACATTTTAACAAGAAACAATTTTTTGAAAGCCTGTCTTTTTATTATTAATATTATTTTTTGAAATATGAAAACAAATTTATACAGCCCTGATAACTTGATCAGAGGAAAAAAAGATCTTAAACTCGTTGATGTTCATTGCACTCCATATATAGAGGCTATTAGTCTATGAGGAATAAGAAAAACATGTGAAATGTGTGTGGGGGGAATATCCCATGTTTAAGGGAAAGAGTTTTGACTCTTTCCCTTGATCTTCCACATATTTCAAACCATTTCCTCATTTATTACAAGATATGAAATATATTATCTAACACTCCCCATCAAGTTAAGTTGGAGGGTCTTCGATTCCCAACTTGCACAGTACACTGATGAATGCACGACTGGATACTGCTTTGGTTAGGATATCTGCTAGCTGGTCCTCTGATCGTACAAATGGAAGACTGACGATTTTGTCTTCAAGCTTTTCTTTAATAAAATGTCAGTCGATCTCAATATACTTTTCTCGGTCCTTGTTGTCACATTTTAGACGGCATGGACCAGATACTGGATACCCAATCTTGGCCAGTATTTTTCGGAGCCATAAGATTTATGTCAGGCCTTGAGCTATTCCTCTGAACTCTACTTCAGCACTAGATAAAGCTACGACTTTTTGTTTCTTACTTTTTCAAGTGACTAGATTTCCTCCTACCATCATAAAATATCCAGCTATTGATCTCCGATCAACTGAATTTTCTGCCCAGTATGCATCTGTATACCTCTGAATATCCAAGTGTCCATTATTCCTATAAAAGATTCCCCTTTCGGGTGACCCTTTTAGGTAGCGTACAATTTATATGTTCTTCTTGAGGTCTATGCATAAACTGACTGATTAACCCGACAGAGTAAGCCATGTCAGGTCGTGTGTGGGCCAAATATATCAATTTTCCAACAAGGTGGTGGTATCTTCTCTGGTCGGTTAGCTCAACTCCTTCTATTATATGTAACTTCTAATTCATGACAGCAAGCGTATCAGCTGGCTTTCAATCCAGGAGTCCAGTCTCAGCTAGAAGATCAAGTATGTATATTCTCAGGGAGATTAAGATTCCTTGTGTTGTTCTGAGGACTTCTATCCCTAAGAAGTATATCAGTTCTCCTAGATCTTTCATCTCGAATTCATTGAACAAGTGCCTTCGTAATTCTTCGATTTCAGCCGTATCACTCCCAGTAATCACCATGTCATCAACATAGATAATTAGACAAGTAATTAGTTATCTATTTCGTTTCAAAAATAGAGTGTGATCAGAGTTGCTCTGTTTGTACCCATACTTCCTCATGGACATGGTGACACGTCCAAACCAGGCCCTGGGGGATTGTTTTAGGTCATACAAAGCCTTCTTTAGTAGGCATACCTCATTTGCCTTGAAATCATCTAAGAAGCCTAGTGGGGATTCCATATACGCTACTTCCTTTATATCACCATGAAGAAATACATTCTTGACATCAAATTGATGAAGTAGTCAATCTAGATTTGCTGCCACAGAGAACAACACTCGAATACTGTCAATCTTTGCTATGGGAGAGAAGGTCTCAGAGTAATCTATCCCATATGTTTGTGTGTACCCTTTCGCAACCAAGCAGGCCTTATATCGCTCAATTGTCACATCTACTTTGTGCTTCATGGTAAATACCCATCTACAGCCGACTACTTGCTTTCCTGTTGGTAATTCACATCTGTCCATGTACCATTTTTCGCTAAGCCATCCATCTCGACTTCCATTGCTTGTCTTCACTCATGATTTTGTTGAGTTCCTGCATGGTTCTTGGTAGTTTTTCATAGTAAAGTGTTATAGTATACACACGAGCCTGTTGGGACCTGCTCCCCCTGACCAAATTAGCCATCAGGTACTTTAATGCTCATGGTTCATATTCGGTCACATACCTTTTGGGAGGTATGCCCCCGAGTGCTACGAGGTGGTAAGACATATCGTGCTGCTACTCCTATCTCCATATCCATTGGTCCCTTGCCACATTCAACTGTAGTAGATGGACTGTTAGACTCAAGTGTGAGATCATAGGAACTAACCTCGAGGATATCCGATCGGGGAGTACTCGTTGGGCTCAGTGGCACATGGTCTGAGATTTCGGTGCATGCGGCAGGTTGCGCTACATCACCGGGTTGTGGGACAACAGAGGACAAGTCGGTAGATGGGACATCTAGTAGCCAATTCAACGGATCACCTATAGATGGCATGTTCTCCCCTGAAACGGTGTGTTGGATACTGAAAAAATTTGGGGATTATAACGACCTGGGCAGAGAATTCGGGGAATGTATCGTAACGGCTAGATAGTTCAAGGATTGTAACCGAACATCGCAGGAAATTGGGGGCATACCTGCAAGAAAATTAACAAGACAGGGACGTATCGGAAAACTAAAAAAAAAATCAAGCGATTTGGTGGCAAGGGATGCCTCCCAAACCCCGTACCTCGCGGCTCCGAGTGCGTCATCCCTGTTTCCTCATTTCCTCGCGCACCCTCTATCATTAAAGCTCCAAATTCGGCTCCAGTGATTTTGTCGGCATCACGGTTATTAGTCGTAGATTCGCTTGCTGTGGAAGTCATGGTACTCCCGATTGTCCCATGCTTCCTGACATCAACCACCACTCTGGTAACCCAATCCTCTTGAAATAGCCCTTGATTGTGTATCCTACTTTCTTACAATCGGTGCACTAAAGTTTAGATTTTTCGATGTCCTTGTTGTGGGATGATGATTTCGCGACTTGCATAATTGCCCACACCTTTCGATTGATTGAGGACGTGCACTCGCGCGGCCTCTCTACGAATGGTGGAGTAGGCAACCTCGACCGAGGGCGGCGAGTCCTCCTTCAAGAGGTCCATTTTAACAGTATCAAAGTCCTCGTTGACAGCGGCGAGAAATTGAAAAAGACGAGTTTCTTGCCGGAGTCGATGAAAGGTGGCTATGTCAATTGGTCACTTCATTGGGTTTTCATCGATCGATCTCACGCCAGATTTTCTGGAAATCACTGTATAGCTGCTCCAAAGTCCCCTGATTTGGTGTTGGTTGTTTGCCTTTACGGCCAAATCAAATATTTGGAGTGAATCACTGCCACCACTGTATGTCGTTGCCACTCCCATCCATAAATCTTTGGCCGATGAGTATTCGGTAAAGTTGTCTACCAAGTCAGGTTCAATTGCCTGCAGGATTCAGTAGAATACATTGAGATCCGTCTGTTCTCATTGTGGGTACATTGGATCATCTGTGGCCGGAGGTAAGATGGTGAGATGGTGTAATTTCCCACCGCTTCCAATTGCAACCCACATTAA
Organism: Pinguicula moranensis; assembly: GCA_028565015.1. Lineage (NCBI taxonomy): Eukaryota > Viridiplantae > Streptophyta > Magnoliopsida > Lamiales > Lentibulariaceae > Pinguicula > Pinguicula moranensis. Next base: position 12,611 of record JAOWBN010087290.1, read on the forward strand.
CCTATAGAGAATAGTTCTGGTTATTCAGTTTCACGGTGATGGATACATTGTGGCTGATTTTCGGGGTGTGTGTGTGATTTGTTTGAGTATTTTGGAAATTTGGGCTGATAGATCTTCCGTATTGTGACTCGCTTTGGATGACGTCACTGAAGATATTTGCAGAGGTTCTTTAGGTGCGCCGTCGGCCATTGGGATGGTGGATTACCACATCTAAGGGTAGATGATGAGCTTAAACGTGCGATCCGAGGATCGGAATATGCTCTAGTACCATGATAACTTTATAAGCGGAAAAATTAAATCTTAACTTGTGTGTCTTTTTATTGCTTGCACCCTCATATATAGAGACTCTTAGCCTATGGGGAATAGGAGAACGTGTGAACACATGGGGAAGATCCCATGTTTTAAGGGAAAGAGTTTTACTCATTCCCTTTTTATAAGATATGGACGATCTTTCCATATATTACAAGATATGGAAGATCTTATCTAACATGTATCCATTCCTTTCCCTGTAGGATTGGTTTGTTTGTTATAGAGCATAATTTTTCTGTGATTACACTTTATAATCTGTCAAATACCTCTCAAAATCGCACATTGTCATACCATATGTCCTCCCAAAATAATGATTGTCTGTCATCCCAAGCCTTATTCTTACTGTTGGGCCTATTTAGTGTAGGTTCTATTGGGCCTAGGGGTGGCCATTCGGGATTTTGGGACGGGAAAAGATTGTTCACATTCCCGTTCTGAAATTTTTTGGGAGCGAAAAATGGTTCCCGTTCCCGGATTGAAATCCCAAAGTACCAAAATTTGTGGGACTTTCGAATTCTCGAATTTCCGAATTTAAAATTTGCCAAAAATTAAAATTTGGGACGGGAATAGGTTGTTCACATTCTTGTCCCAATTTTTTTTTTTCATGAACAAAAAATTATTCCCGTTCCCGAACTGTATTCTCGAAGTCTTAAAAATTTTGAGATTTAGAAATTCGGGAATTACCGAATTCTGAAATCCCGAATGGCCACCACTAATTGGGCCATTGTATGTAAGTGTGAGCATGAAATCATTCTGCTGCAATTTCTTTTTTCAATGGAAAAGTTATATATCTTCCTCAAACCAACAAAGCCTTCATGGCTTCTTTGTATCGGAGCCACCCAAAGGGCTAACTGCCCCCTTTTATTCCCCGTTTTCCGCTTTCGTTCATCTGTTAAGATTCTCTGTTTTTCGCCCATTTTTTCTCATCCTTTCTTTTTTTCCCTTGAATCTGGCCCAAGCTTTTCTTACTGTTTTCGTTGCTCTACATCTCCCTCCACGAGCCAGTCAGGTATACCGCGCATAGATGGCAAAGTCGTGGCGGTGGGCATGAGGAATTATTAGTTTTCTTCATCTTTTTTTTCTAGAGACAGACAAACGTGCGCGTGCCAACGGGCTAGGCACGGCACGCACAAAAAAAAGTGCAAACTTACCTAAACCGCCCGTATTAAAACGTGCGTGTGTGCGTGCCAATTTTTTTTCTAGAAAAACGTGCGTATATTACCCGCCCATTTTACAAACGTGCGCGTGTCGGGCTTAAATATCTAGCCCGCAAACCGTGCGAGTTGGCCCGCACCTGATTTTTTTTAAAAATTCCTTTAAATTACACTATTATTTTTATTAAATAATCAAAAAAAATAGAAAACGTGCAAACATGCGTGACCCATTTGCACGCGGGCTGGCCCGGCATGATACTTTTTTATGCGTGCCTTGCTAGGCATGCACATTTAAAAAACGTGCATGTTTTTTGCACACGCGCATTTTATAAACGTGCGCAAACCGTACAGGGAGTGTCGGGCTAGCCCGACATGCACGTTTGTCTGTCTCTATTTTTTTCCCTAATCTTTGTTGTTTGTTTCTCTTTTAAATTTTGTTCTCTTTCCGCTGAATTTGGCACCAGATATTAGAGATCTGGAGATCTATAATTTCTGTGGGGAGGGTTTCTATTTCTGGCCGCTGGCTTCACCGACAGACTAATTGCGACAGCTGTGGCTTGATTAATCTCCTCAAACCCTAAAGTACGTAAAGTCAAATATGATATCTCACCAAAAGGGGTGTCGCAAGTTTTGGACCATACAACGGATGAAGGACTTAAGACATTAGCAGCTTACGCATGATGCTAGTGCCGCTACTTCATTAGTAGGAGAGTTGATGGTAGCCAAGTACAATGAGAAAGGAATAAGACGGGCCAATGTAGAGTATATAATATTGGATGAATTACTATTCATGATGGTTGAGAGGACTTGGTTCAGACGTATGCGGAAAAAACTAGAACAACGCTTTCCTGGAATCTCCAAAAAGACGGACACAAAAGACTGCATGGTCGTGTACCTTAAAGAAAGGCAGAAACTGAAAGAGAAGATGCTTGAATTGAGGCATCGAATGTGCTTCACAACGACCACATGGATTTCGATTTAGAACATTACATACATGTGTCTGACAGCCCATTTCATCGATAAAAGCTGGGTGTTGAACAAGAGGATATTTATATTCCAAAGGTTAAGTGACCACAAATGACCATCTATCTCAAAACAGTTGGAAGATTGTATGGGTGACTGGGGCTAGAGAAGGTCATGACGATTGCAGTGGATAATGCCACGAACAATGATTCGGCCTTGGCTACAAAAAACTTATAGGTGACTTGTTTTGATTCTTGTAAATGTTGATTTTCATGTTTCAGTCATGCTTTTTTAATGATTAACATGCCACATGTGAGATGCAGTGCTCATATACTTAATTTGATTGTGAAATAGGGCTTCAAGAGATGAATCCATTTGGTGACAACTGGTGATGTATGTTAAGTCCTCACCTAAGAGACTGGACTCATTCCAGAGGTATGTGGCCAACCGTAGGATGAAGAAGAAAGGGTTTCTGCAGCTTGACGTCTGCACGAGGTGGAATTCCACCTACATTATACTTATGTTGGTGTTGGACTACAAATCTGTGTTTGAAGATATGGTTGATGAGGATTGTAATCTGATAGATTACTTGGTTTCTGATGATGGAAAAAAGAACTTGGTTCGTACTCTGAATGATTGGACTCATGTCAAGCACTTCATAACCTTCCTCAAGTTCTTCTACGATCTTACACTGAAGCTCTCCGCATCAGACACTATTACAACCCATCTTTTCTTTAGGAAATTAAAATAAGTTGAGTTCACTCAAGTGGATCCCGTAGTCGATTCTCAAGTGAAGTCACTAAGGAAATTTTCTATGGTTGCGACGGTGTTGGATCCTCGAGCTAAGATGAAGTGGTTCTCTAGGTGGTTTGAATTTACCAAGGACCAAAGAAAGAATGATGTGGCAAAGTCAGTTGCATGAGGATTGTGAGAGGAGTCATGAAGTGTACAAAAACGTTTACGGTGCGTCCTCTGGCAAAACAATTAATATGGGGACAAGTTAACAGGTGTCTGACGACAGCTATGCCACTTACTTTGACCCTGATGACCGTGTGGAGGAGCAGAAATCAGAGTTTGATAGATATTTGAGTGAGAAGTGTGTGGCGGCTGCGATTGAAATCGACATTCTATCTTGGTGGAAGACCAATCAAAACCTTTATCCAGTGATGACACAGATGGAAAGAGATGTGCTAGCCATTCTAATTTTCACTGTGCCATTGGAAGCTATGTTTAGCATCGAGAGACGAGTCTTAGATTCTCACAGGAGTTCTTTGGCCCTCGGCACAGTCGAGACACTCATTTGCACTAAAAAAATGGTTCCAGAGTACTCCCGACGAGATAGAGATTATGCATGGCACGGAGGATCCTTTCACATAAGGTAATAGTTCTTTATTCTATGTTTTCTCTTTAATATTTAGTCTTTACTATTCTTTCTCGTACTTTTAACTTGTACCTGGTTTTATAGTATATACAGAGTTGACTAAAACCCCTTAAAAATACATGGCACGTTTACTAGGTTGAGTTGACATATTACCTTATGCAGGAAGATAAGAACAAGAACATAAACATAATCATTTTATTGTGTCGGTTGGAACTCAATTTATTTCTTGCTCTTTTGGTTAATTTTTTGATGCGCGTATTATATTTTGGCATTTTGCTGAATTGTGAATTGTGAAAATGTGCTTTACGGTTTTTTAGTTATGTTCGGCCCGAGTCATATTTACTCAGGTAACATTCTGTCTGATTGTTTTACAACATTTTTTTATTTTTAAGCTAACGGAGCCACCGCCACCACTTCCACCACGGAATGACAGTCGCGGCATAGTGGATAGTGGGTAACGGTGGCGGTAGCGAGCGGTGTCAGCCCGCTACCGCTAGTACCGTTCCACCACAACCATAACCTACCCAATATATTTCCAACCAAGTTGGGGTTTGGAGGGTCAGATGTATGCAGATTGATCCTTATAAATATATAAAGAGACTATTTATATATTGCGACCCAAGATCTATTACGTCATTTGATGTATAGATTCCAACAACTTTATTAAATGAAGCACTGGAATTTAATAGAGTCATTTTGATCTAATTCATTATTAAAAAATTAGTCTTTGCATTACAATACTTACCTTATTACGTATGGGTGTGGGGTTTGAGGCCAAATGGCCCAAACCTATTATTAATCTGTCGTTTTATTTCTTAAACTTAGCATACACTTTTGTTATACCTATATACTTAAAGGGAGTGGATCCTTAGCCTCACTAATAAACCCATTAATGCACACGCGTCAACAGCCAAGATCAGAAATAGATTAATGGCGTTTATCTTCTCCGGTAGCGGCTGTCCCTCGGCTAGCGACAAGAACGGAAGAGATTGTAGCAATGGGAATTTCTGTGGCACCGCGTTGAAATCTCTCCTTCCAGACGCGTTGATTCCAGTAGAAGACCTTCATATTGTAGCAGGCACTACTTTTATAAATTTCGTGCATTTCCTCGGCTGATTTCCCTGAGTTGCACTTATGATGTTTAGGGTTTTGGCGTAGCCTCACTAGCCTTAATCTCTTGTCATTCTTGCACCGGATTGTACCCATTAGAAATCAACGGCCAAGATCGCGTATGCATTAATGGGTTTATTAGTGAGACTAGGGATCCACTCCCATACTTAAATAATACCAAATCTTTAATAATTTTTGTTGTGTGAGGAAAGAATGGTTGTAACACGCAGAGCATTTGTTTGAGGCGCAAGAATTAATTTGGCACGGGTAGAGGTGTCCTAACCGGGCCAATGGGCCAAAAATCTTGCCCTAACCCAATTCAGCAAGTTAAAATAAAGATCTATCTAAAGTTGATAATGGTCCATCGGATAAGTTTTAATAAAAAAGAATTTATTTTATTCAAAGTATACTTTGAAAAAATATCAAACTTATTCTCCGTAATTTCAAATCAAAAACTAAATTTTTAGTTTTTTTTTATAAAATTTTAATTTTTTTTTTTTTTATCTTTTTAGAATTCAAAATATAGGTGAACCGCTGCCTGGAACCCAAATTGACCAAAAACCTCGGGCCTACAGTTACATCACTAGTGGAGTCAATATTCGAACCGAGTTCAGTCAAAAAAATTGAAGACAAATAAAAATTTAGGTAGGCCCAATATAATTTTTTTTCTAAATTTATATATAAATTTATATATATATATATATTGGGAGTAAAAAATATACATTTAAAAATTTTATAATTTCCAAACATAGGGGGGCCATGGCCTCCCGAAGGCACAGCTATAGCCTTTATTCTTCTAAAAAAATCGGAATACATTACTTACAGTGCCCAAATACGGATTAATGTAGAGTATCTTGATTTATTACATAAACTAATTCAAATTTTTAAAATTGAACAGGAAAAAAGTTTCATACGTCTAGAATTAGAAGTTAATTTATTTGCATCGAATCAAAGATTGAAACCCAAACGTCAGTTATTCCTTAATGAAGTTTCCATATATCAATATTTTAAATAATCAATTCAAATCAACAAGAAGAAAAAACTATATTTCCGTTATTTTAACTAGCCGTTACCCAAGCGTTAACTTTTCCGCCAAACGGATCCGACCGTTGGGCGAAACTATCCGTTAAACAAAATTCCTAATTGACCTTCGACAGTCTCACGCAAAATCTTCTTCACATTCACCCAGACATCTCATCTCACGCACCGAAAAAGAAATGGTTGCGAGAAGTCCGCCAACGCAGCGGGCTAAAATAGCCTTAGTGGCGCCGCCCATCAGCCAGACTATACTAAGGGAGACGCTCAAGAAGGTGTATTTCTCACTTGATTCTGCATATCCTCACAATCCATATTTTAGCCAGAGAGAGTTTGTTAGATATATCGAGGTCTGAGTGTGGTTATTTAAGAAACTAATAGAAAGCACGAATCTTGTTTAATGAGATAGTAAATTAGAGAATCTCTTATTTCGGTTTTGTTGTTTGCTTCATCGTGCGATTGATTCTGTTGATTGTTGCTCGATTGATTGTTTTTGCTGAGATATGTGCATTTGGGTTGAAGGTGGATAAGTGTATGGCTCGACTGGAGGAGCTTCAGTACACAGTAAAAGATGTGGGTTCGAGCCCTCCAAGTGGGAGAAGCGCATTACGGACAAGTCTCCGCTGTAAACCGGAGTCAGTTAGGTGCTATAGATTTTCTTATCTTTCCAAAACGATCTTCATGTTTAATTTATTCTTGTTGAAGACAGGAACTATGTATATGTATGTGTATCTTTTTCCTCAGCCTGTGTCAGGGTATTTCTGAACATTAGTGAAAATTGCAGAAGAATGAAATATCTTTTTTTATGGGTTTATGTTATTTGCACATATTATTCACATTTCACTTCAGCTCTTTGATTTGGTGATCCTGCATTGTATGAGCAAGTTAAGCAGGAAAACATACTGTTATTACTGGTTTGCTTCAGTGTTTCTTTTCACTACAGTGTGATTCTGTGCTTCCGAAGCTTGTCGCATGTTTTTTTAGTACAGCAAATTCTTATGTATAATTGTTACATGTAATTCTTACAGGATGAAAGGTGCTGCTTCTCGAAGGTCTCCTCCTGGAAAGCTGCCAATAAATAAAGGTATCTAGCATAACAATTTGTTTTTTTATCAAGATCTCCAGAACAAAGTATACTCATGGCTTTATATAACCCTGAGTTTGTTGTATCTAGAGGATTGGCAAAGAATGTCATTGTCAGCAATGCTCTTGAGAGAAACAATGGGTGAAATTCTACAAGCAGCCCAAATGGCGAGGGATGTTGCGAAAGCAGTGTCTTCTAAGTCCATGGTAATTGATGACCCAAAAACTCCAAGAACGGAAAGGATAAAGGCGAAACCAAATGCTGAAAATTCCGGGATCAATGCACGAAGACTGCGGGAGAAACAAGTCGTGCTGCAAAAGAGACGATCTGAATCCAACACACCATCCCTCCGGCAGGCTAAGTCTAGAATAACCTTTAAGGTGGTGTCGCCTGTGCAGATCAGAGAATGTGACAAAGAGAACTGCAGGTATATAGCCAACAGAGTTTCCCCGAGGAACAGGCCATG
>JAOWBN010087401.1:0-11995 GCA_028565015.1 Pinguicula moranensis
TTTTCGGTTATCGATTACGAAAATCATAAATCGATTTTGGCGAAAACCAAAATCAAATTTTGGATAAGCACCCCTACTGATTGAGATTCGATTTTGCATAGCATGCCACACCAAAGCAGCTATCTTTAACGGCACTGTTGATTTCTTTGCCTGAGTTACTGTAATCTGCATGATAGATTTAGGTTGATTCTGAGTTATCTGTATTGCATAGCCTGATTTGACTGTATATGTGTTTGATTTTTCTGCAGTCCATGCCCAAAAATCGTAAGTCTGAATTAAACAAGTCAACGATGGGAAAATTGCATGGCCAAAGATTCTAATATCACATAGGTGTCTTAAACATTTGAAAATCATCACCAACTATTTGCATAAGAGAAGAGAATGATAAGCAAAATTGATTGGGAACAAGAAAAAAGTATGAATATTTGGTACTAATACTACATAGGTAAATTGCATCGATACACTGATGAAACCATGCTCCTTTCATGGAAAGCAAAAATGAAGTCATAAGGCGAACAAATCGAAGTCAAAACCCTCTAGTCTTGAAATAGACGATAGAAGAACGTAATACTGTCAAAACACGATTTATTTGAATGAAATGTTAACAATAACTTGGGAAAATCGATTCTTGAATTTTGGAGGTAAAGTAACACTTATAAAAAGTGTTTTATGTAGTATGCCTGTATACCTTTTTTCCTTGTACTTGGCCCCGATATCAATTATTCAGGATATGACTAGCATTTGCAGAAAATTCCTATGGAAATCCAATTACGAGTCTAGTGGAGGGGGATCGATATCTTGGGTAAGTTGGGATGTCATGTGTATGACAAAAGAATTGGGTGGTCTTGGTTTGCTGGACTTACGTTCATTTAATCTGGCATTGTTAGCTAAATGGGGTTGGAGGTTGAAAATGGAGGAAAAGGGTTTATGGCGAGATGTCCTTCGAGCAAAATATTTTGGTACTCGTCCTTTAGGGTGCGACTGGACCTCATTGTCGGTTCACCAAAAATCGTCTCGTTGGTGGCGTGATTTGCGTAAGATAATTATCATGGATGGATGGTTCGTGAATTGCTTAAAACGGATAATGTGCAATGGCCGTGACACTCGTTTTTGGGAGGATGTTTGGTGTGGAAATGGGACATTGGCCAGTCGCTTCTCGAACCTCCATAGGGTTGCGGCTGACAAGGGAGTGTTAGTTTCGGACAAATGGAGGATGATAGATTTGAATTGGCATTTGAATTGGCAATGGCACAGGGCACTTAGTCGGTCACAGATGACCTCTCTTGCCGTGTTGGTTGAACAATTGATTGGGTGTGAACCGGGTGAAGGATCAGATTCATGGAGGTGGTCTGGGAATGCAGCAGGGACTTATAGTGTGAAAGGAGGATACCGAGCCATCCATGAGGCAAATATGATAGGTACCCATCGGCCGGAATTAGCTGAAATATGGGGCGGTGGCACACCATTTCGTGTAATGGCATTTGGTTGGCGTGTTCTACAGTCCCGTATTGCAACGATTGATAACCTCATGCATAGAGGTATGTCATTTTCGTTAGATACTCAATTATGTACATTTTGTAAGGAGAAAATGGAGGAGGTATCGCATATGTTTTTCACATGTCATTTCACGTATGCAATTTGGGCGGCAATTTATTTGTGGTTCGGTTTTGTGTATGTTGGGCATGGCTATCCGTTGGCACATTACCAAGCCCATGTTGGGATAGTGGAAGAGCGGAGTCGGAATATATGGAAATCTGTTTGGCATGGAATTATCTGGAATATATGGAACGTTAGGAATGACATGCGATTCAGGAGTGGGACATTTGTTTTGGATAAGATCTTGGAGAAAATCCAAGTTCATCTATGGTATTGGCACACGGCATTCGAGATGGTTCCAGCTGAAGTGACGATATCAGACTGGTTGCGACACCCGCGATTATGCGTTAGTACTTTTTTTCCACCATGAGTTTGTATTCAGTTGGGATCATTGTGTCCTGGAAATGGGACTTTGTTCGCCATAGTTTGTAGAGTGAAAATTTTTGGTGTTAATTTAATTACTATTACTCATCAAAAAAAATATCATTATCTAACCCTGCAAGTACTCATTAACTTGAAAATGTCCTCCGATTTGGTTATTGCCTTAGCAAAATTCTTTTTTCGGTTCTTGTCTTAAGTTTCCTAATCTTTTGGCCTAGTATTATCATTTTTATTATTCTGTTCTGTGCTTAATATCAACCAAATCCCAATTTTACTAGTTATTTTGTTGTTTTATTTTTGTGTCAGGATGTTACACAGAGTGCAGCTGGGTTCTCTTCCGCAGCCCCAAGGCCTGTATTAACTCCACATCAGGTGCATCTTACCAAGCACCAAGGTATAACGCTTTAAGTTGGATGTGTTATTTCTTAAAAAAGAAAAAAAGGTCTGTTATTTGTTTAGAATTTTGTTTAAAAGAAAAGAGTTAGATTTTCATCCTTTTCCTTCTCAGATTAAAACAATTGCAGTGCTAGAGAAATCACATAACCATGCTAATGGCGTTCACGTATTCTGTTTCTAGCATACTCATCTTTCAGCCCTTACAAGCTACTTTTTGTTGCTTGAAATTCTTACCAAAAACTTAACTCCGTTTATTCTTTCAACTTTCATAGGAAGTGCTTCATCCCAAGCACTACAACTTTACATGGCTCCCCCAAATATAGCAAGCGGACAACAGCCATTTGTGATGCAATCGTCTATGCAGATCTCACAGCCGATCTTTCCTGTACTAAGGCCTATCGGAATTCCTGGATCAAATGGATATCTGAGCACCAAATTTGCTTGATTTAGCAACGATATATCGTCACCATCCCTTGAGATTTCATCTTACCTTATGGAAGTTTACGTGATAGATCTGATCTCTATTGTTCTATTCCATACAAAGTGCTCCATTGGTCTTTTGCTAGCGCCTACAGCTATAAGAAACAGATAGATATATGAAATTGTGATCAGGGTTCTTTTTATTCCCTTCTCTATTTGAGATCCCGGTAGGTACTAGGTATTCTATTTTCTTCCTAGAGGTATAGAGAGAGATCCAATATTTGTTAGGCTGATTTTGATTGGGGATGAAGTGACTTGAGATTTTGATCAACTATTCTTTGTTAATGAGCTCTCATGGCCTTCTTGTTACTGCCCTTTATTGTTTTTTACTTGTAACTTTTCATGTTGTGACTGAAGAGCTACACTTCTTGTTTCTGGATTTTAAACATTACTTTAGTTTGCATTTTTTGGATAATTATGATGCCTGGAATTATTTTTGTATTAGACTAATCTATGAGATCCATTCAAATCATCCTTCTTACATGGATGGGAGAAAGCTCGGGCATATAGCCTGCGCCCTGCAGGCATGGTCTCAAATAATTGCAATGTTGAAGATCCTAACTATTCTTGTAGCCTTGCTCTAATTTTGACAAATATATACTTCTATATCGAATGTAATTAGGAAGTAAGATCAGCTTTTAGGGCGCATGGGAAGCCCTTTTGCACGCGTTCGTCGCCCTAATACTTGGGGCGCACGAGAAAACCTACTGCTTTCATTGTGCTTTCATTATTTGACAGTTTTCATTTGTAAAATCTAGTTTTGGTTATGTAGATTTTATTTGACAGTTTTCATTTGTAAAATCGCCGGGCTAGGGCTAGCAACCCCCTCCATCACATCACCCCACCCCTCCCCCAAAATGTAATTTTTTTAAATTTTAATCCAAAAAAATGAAAAAAAATCATGAATTAAGAAATTATAATTTTTTTTTAAATTTGAGCATTGCTATATATTTAAAAATAAAATAGCTATGATAATAAAATAAATTAAATGGTATAATCAGGCAACAGTCTCTCATTCTCTATTTTTTTTTATTACTCGCTCAAAATAATTTATTCAAATAATTTATGCTTATAAATATCTCAATAATTAAATAATTTTATGTAGCTCTGCTCAAATTTTTAAAAAAAAAATTGTATAATTTTTTATTTTTATTTTTATTTTTTTGGATTAAAATTTAAAAAAATTATATTTTGGGGTGAAGGAGGGAGAGAGGGGGCTGGCTGGACTAGGGCCAGGCCTATTCCCCTCGGTCCGCCCTTGCGGTTAACTGTGAACACCAACAATTTCAATTCTTTAGTTTATGAACCACGAACTAGCGGTTCATGAACCAGAACCACCAGTTATTGAACCAACCAACTCTACAAGCAAGACCAGTTTTTCTGTAATGTATTAAACAAACAGAAAATATAAGGAAACAAGAATAAAATACGTTGTAGCCCTGCTTTGAATTATCCGCCGTCGGATCCCTTATGTTCCAACGGACAAGGCTGCGCCTTTTAAAGCTCTACGACGTCGTTCGCTGCTGTCAAACAAAATCAATTTCTGAATAGAACTCGCCCAATTCCCACTCCCAGCCCTAGGTTTTCATTTTCTTCGCGACGCTCCATCGTCTTCGGCTGCTCCGCCCAAAACAGAACGGAACCCCCGTCTGTTTCTCACGGAGCTTGTCCGTATTGTACCTTAAATCGTGTTCGCAGCCATCCCGTTCTTGGCATTCGACTATCAGAATTGTTTCATTGAGGTTAGTATGGTGAATTAATTGGTATTATAGTGAATCATATGCTGGTTCTGTTTTTTCTACCTTTGCACGTGTGAGCTATATAGACTGCTGATACTATCTGGTCTCGTTTAGAACCTATTCGATGAGTTGCATAATTGGTGCGAAAAAATATATTCATGGATGTAGCCTGTAGCTTTGACTTATTGATTGGAAGTAGGATCTTATGGTACCAACAGAAGCATTTGTAACTATTGGTAACAGATCTGATATAGCGCACGAAATTTTAACGCACGAACGCAAGAAAATAGGCAAAATGACCGTTTTGCCCCTGTGTTAAATAGGAATGTTTTGTTTAACACGAGGGCAAAACGGTCATTTTGCCCCTTTTCTTGCGTTTCGTGCGCTGAAATTTCGTGCGCTATATCATTTTTCTATTGGTAATAATCAACAAGTTCACAATGTAGATTGTACTCGTTCGTTTTTCTGGGTTCAATTGAATAGAATATTTTAATATTTTTGCCCCAAAAAAATTGCACCTCTTGGCAAATTATAAATGAATATACCAATAATATTAACATACGAAGAAACACCATGCTACTTTGAATACTGGAGCCACTTCTATTAAAGAAAAATGACACTTTTGAGTAGTTTCACTTCTTCTCTTCCACTCTCAAACTTCATGCTACAAGTAAATAATACCTCAGTGCTGACTCCTTCATGATGTTGCAAGGAGAGGCTGTTGAGACACGGATAGTGTCTTGGCATAGATATCATGAACCAGTTGTACATAGTCTTCAACTTTGTACGCTGTCCAATCTTCGGTTGGTATGGGAGGAAGATACCTGACAGTTATAGGAGTTGGTTTGACCTGCAAGCTGCCCTTTCTCCATGCCCGCTGTGCGCCTGACTAGACGATTGGCAGGATTGGTCTGCGTGTTTGCAGAGCCAAATGCACAAAGCCCTGATTTTGGAACTTAGTAACTAACCAGCATCGTCCCAGTGACACGGCCATAGATTTTGCTCTGTCTAATCCTCTGGTAAGGCCAAGGCAGCAACACCACCGTTATGATGGACCAGATGAATGTAGCGAATGCCAGCAAAACGAAGCAGATCATTATTCCCAAACATGATATTAGAATCGAGAACAACCCATCATCACCCTCGTACTCCTCGTCAACTCCAGCGGTTATGCGGCACTGCGGCCTCCTTTTCTGATGGCGGGGAGGGCTGCTGAACTGTCATGTTCCACCAGGAGCCGGCGGCGTTGATGTGGCTCCCAAACCTCTGGCTCCTCAAGGATTCAATTACTCCGGGTTTATCTATCACTAAGTCCCTATTTTGCGCGGCCTTCTTAAATTATAATTGGCTTATAAACACATTTTTTCAAAAAATAACTCCTCATTTTTTTTGAAACAATAAAAAATTGTGATGTTCTTATAAGCCAATTATAAACATAAGAAGTCAAAACGTATGCTGAAACAATAAAAAATCCAACTCTTAACTGTCTAAAGAGGTAGGAAAGATGCATTCAGAAGGATTGTCTATCACGAAATGGGACTCGTAAGTTGTGATGTTCACGTAAATTTGCACCAAACGAAAAAGAGGATCCACATGTTTGAAAATATTCCCACAGTTCAACTCAAACATTTCATCTCTCCATTTTTCTAAAACTGAGAGTTCTCTTCTTGAAGAAAAGGATAACACTAACAGTAATGAAATAACTTTAAAGACTAACGAAATCATTCATATTTATTTCCATAGATAGAAAATCCGACAGAATCATAAAGATTCCGATCACCATAAATTCAGATTAGAAAGAATGTTTGAACCGGCTTTTCATAACCTCAAGTCAACTAGTAGCTGTAAAGCAAGCACCAGAACTTTTAGATAGACAGCGACATCATGCGAGAATCCCGTAATTATTCGAACTCCAACAGGCCCAAAACAACGTGGGAAAGGAGTAGAAAGTGTACTTCCCGAGAAACTACACATAGTTGCACAGAGAGACACAGATGGTGAGTTGCTTGTCAAAAAAAGAGTGAGTGAGTGAGTTTAATAATATGTACAGAGAGAGGTACCTGGAAAGCAAGCTCCGGAGAAATGGGGGCGCTAAAATTAAAATAGACAGGTGAACATAAAACGAGGGACCTGTATGTTATAATGGAAAAATGATATAGCCCAGAACAAATGTGAGCAAGACATCACAAGATAGAGCATTTTTCACCTTTATAAACTTGTATTGAACACTGATACAGAAATCAACACAGGAATATAATTATCATTTTTCTATTGTATTGCACTGTATTGCGCTTTTTTGTCCTACACTATATCATTTCTCGTTATAATGGGATATGCATGAAAATGTCCGAGGCGATGAACTGTCAGGAGTCTTATGTCAGCGGTTCAGGAATGAAAATAGGTCTTATGCTCTAGCCAATTCCTGAATCCAAATCTCGAATGACATTAAGGATTGTCCATTTTGCAAAACGGAATTCGGAATTTTTGAATCCTGAAATCACAAAAATTTCGAGAGTCCAATTATGCAATTCCAGGGACAGGAACGGCTATTTTGCTATCAAAAATTTTCACTCCGAGAAGAAAAACAACCTATTTCAGATCGAAATGTCCAATGATCTATCCATGATAGTAAGGCATTTGGTCCTGACAATTCCGAAGTAATAATTGGTCGGGTGGGGGAATAAATAACTCGATTTCTTTTCAATATTGTTGAAATACCGTGGCCATAGATTACGTTTCGTGTACAAAGTTTCTACCAAAATCATTTCACAATAATATAACCGCAAATTTTGCACATTATTTATTGTTGTATATAATCCATACTGTACGACAAAAATTATAGAATTTTTCAGACTGAATAAGGGCCTGTTTTGTACCTATAGTTGATTTTTCTTTTTACTTCTTCTTTTACTTCTCCTTTTGCTTCTCCTTCTCCTTTTAATTTGTAATTTTTTAGTATTTGGTAAAACTATGAAAAAATTAAAAAAGTTATGAAAAAAGTGTTTGCAATCAATTTTTTAAAATGATTAAATAGTGTTTGTAGTTAAATTTGGTATGATAACTTTGATTTATTTACAAAGTTGCCATTAAAAGTAGAAGTGGAAAAAAAAGTAACCTCCTACCTACTTCTGAAAAAATGAGAATCTGACTGAAAAAAAGGAGAAGGAGAAGGAGAAGTGAAGTTTTAAAACACTGATTTTGAAATAATCTGAAAAAAAAAAAGAATGAGAAAATTAATCTTAAAAATAAGTGGTACAAAACAGGCCCTAATTAGGTTAACTTTTATTATTATTATTGTTTGAGCTGGTAAAACTTTTATTTTCCCATTACTGTTGAGTAAGTAAATTATTTTGTCACTCATCCCCACCTACCCACCCCAAAAATTACAACGTCTCCCTAAAAAAAATTATTTAAATTATTTTTACCCATAATTTTTTTTATGCACCACAAATAAATTTAGCCGTCCCTAAAAAAAATTCCTAGATTCGCCCTTACTTTATGTTATTCACCAAAGCCGTATGATTCGGATAATGTGCAAAAGGTTCCAAATGTCCAATATATTCATATCCAAACCATTTATAACATTTGAGACCATAGGTATTGACTGTTACTTTCACAAGCAAAGAAAATGTGTGGGATTTCTATGAGCTAGTCGCCAACCACTTTTAAATTCTCAACTTAGACTATGTTTAGTAAATTAAACTAATAAGGTGATTAAAAATCGATAATGTTAATAACTTGACTTATTTTTTAATAAGATTGATGAATTAACTTAACTTTTGGTTACGAAATAGGTTTATTTGGTGAACATTATTTTATTCTAATTAAATAAAACAAAATTGTCTGCTAAGTTATCGCGCCGCCTTAAACAATTTTGATTATAAGTATCAATTATGGAATACAGATTTTTCGATTAACCCAAAAAAAACATAACAAACTCATTCCGAAACAGAAATGATAGAGCGCACGCCAGATTTCGCGCACGACACGCACGAAACAGGGGTAAATGACCATTTTGCCCCTGTGTTAAACACTAGCGCGATTTTCAACACGGAGGCAAAATGGTCATTTCGCCCCCAAAGTGTTGACCACGCGCGAAATTTGGCGTGCGCTATATAATTTCCGATTCCGAAACGATCCGTTCGCATCCCAACACGACAACTCTCTGGCCCCAATTGTTTCTATATTGCTGTTGTAATTTGAAAGTCTCTGTTGTCCACCATCCCATCCCATCCCTGTCCTTATCGTATTTCTGAATGGATTCATCGGAAGGTGTGATGTGAGTTGTGACCACAAGACAAGAAATCACACATGCGTTGGCTGATCATTCATTCATTTGTCTGTGTGAGTAACTTTCATCCCAGAACACGTCTTGTCTTCATTAACAACTCAGAGATCGGGTCTCATTCACAAGCACAACAAATCCATACAGATTCCTGATCCTTATCATCAAGGGAGGAATTGCAAATAATGTAACATTTTAGATTTAACTAAACTAAAATAAATCATTGTTTTTCAATAGACAAAATTCATAATCGAAATGAAGACATGGCGTCATCAAGTACCGCAGTCAAAGAGGGACACCAACACCAATAGCACGAAGGCGATTTATAAAGAAACTTTTTGAATGTTTTAAAATTAAATTTCAATTTTTGGCTTCTCAACGTTGAAACAATCCTAAGTGCCTCTTCATGACCGTGCTATTATTCTCTATCGTTCAACAATATATTTTTTTTATAATTAAAATTTGTATATGGCAGTTACACACCAGAATGTACAAGGGAGCATCCTGCTCTCAGGAATTGCTCATCTCATTGAGCTAACAATCATATTCAATCTATTATAGAGAGTTTAGGAAGTAAAATCAGGAACTTCTTGTCCACTTGTTGAATGTCATGCCTCGATGATGGAGAGCCCCATGCAGAGAGCCAGAACCAAGTTTCAACCAGTCTAAAGTAGGTGTAGAAGCTGTCTCAACATCAAATCTGATAGCATTCCGTTCTTTCCATAAAGTCCTTATAGCCGCCTGCCATATTGCTCGCTAGACTTCCCATCCGAACATGTTTGCGAGATAATTCATATGTAGTTCATAGTGGCTTCTGATCTCATCTGGCGTGGAGTAAGAAATCTCAAACCAATCATAAATTTCAACCCAAAGATTTTGCGCATTTGTGCAACCTACAAAAATATGATAAGTAGATTCAAATGTATTCCCGCACAAGACACTGAGTTGCTCACCGAATCCCATATTTACACCTCGGCACAGTAAGTTATCAATAGTTGGAATCCGGTTGTGGAATAATCACCAGGAGAAAAGCTGGACTCTTTTAGGGACAATTTTTCCCCAGGCCTTGGCATGGAAGTTATCCTGTGTTGAGGCAAAAGCTAACTCATTTCTTAACTCAAAGTATGCCGGGGAAACAGAAAAGTTGCCTGGGGGATCAGCCGTCCACTACCAAGAATCAAGGCCTTCACAATAAGTGCTAAAAGGCTGCAGATAATACATTAAGTCCACAAGATCATCATTTTCCCTGTTGCGCAGAGGCATTCTGAACTAAATGTTCCAATGCCTAGTTCCATGGCTAGAAGATGACATGCCAAGTATCACATTGTTCTACTGCGAGCTGATTCTGTAGAGCCTCGGGTATCCCAGTGCCAAACATCCATCCCTAGTCCCATTGAATTGCCAAAACAATGTTTTGTCACCTGCCTGAAGCTTCATTTTCACTTTGTTGGTGAACTAGTCAAGTATTGTTGTTTTCCAGATTCCATTCCAATAACATGATATGTTGTCTGGCATAGTTATTAGATCCCAGCTGCTCAAATGATCTTGGAAATGAAAGTATTTAGTTTTGATCACCATGCTCCATAGGCTATCTTCTTCAACTCGTAAACGTCATAGCCACTTGTCCAGCAAAGCCTGGTTCATATGCTTCAGATCTCTGATCCCAAGTCCCCCAACCTTGTGTTCTAGGCAGAGGACTCTCCAGCTCAACCAATGGATGGGTCGGCTAGTACCTGTTATTTGCTTCCATAGAAATCTACTTAGCTGAGTCTCAATGTCTCTAATCACACCATTAGGGGCTGCAAACAATGAGAAATAGAATAGAGGTAGGCTGGATAATATAGACTTAACAAGAGTTAGCTTACCTGCCATTGAGAGTTGTTTGTTCTCCCAGCTTTGGACTTTCTTGTTGATCACACAAATGATTGGATTCCACATTGAGAGCCTTCTTGGGTTGCCTCCGATGGGCATCCCTAGGTAAACAAAAGGTAGAACAACTGCTTGGCATTTTAATAGGGAGGCATAATCTGTCATGCAACTTTCTTGGAGATTGAGGCCAAAAAGTCTGAGATTTATCGAGAGACCTGATACTAATTTGAACGCTCTAAGGATCCCTTTCATGGCAAACACATTGTCACGAGTGCCAGAACCAATAAGCAACAAGTCATCAGTATATTCTAGATGAGAAATTCTGATAAAGCCTACTTTGACTCCAGACAATCTTCATAATTCCACTGCCCTGTTAATGATTAAGTTTAGGCCATCAAAAACTATCAGGAAGAGAAAGGGAGAAATAGGCTCTCCTTACCTTAAACCTCTCTGTAGTTTGAATTCCTCAGAACTACTCCCATTCACCAATATCGCAGCATGGGCAGAGCTAATACATTCCATTATTCAAGTGACCCAGATATTGCAAAAACCCATTTTCTACATCATTAAACGCAAGAAGTCCCAGTCAACCATATAAAAGGCTTTGTTGAAATCTACTTTGAGGAGTACTGTGGCCTTTTTAGATCTCTTGACTGTATGAGTAGTCTCGTTATCTACCAGGATTCCATCTAATATTTGTCTCCCACTACTGAATGATGCCTGATTTTTTGAGATCAACTTGTGCATCACGGTTTTAAAGCGATTGGCTAGAAGTTTAGATAGAATCTTGTAACCACATCCAACAAAACTTATAGGACGATAATGATCAAGTTGGACAGGATTCTCAACTTTTGGCACCAGCGTTATGAAAGTAGTATTCATAGCTTTAGATAACCTCCCATACTTGTAAAAGTCCATGATAAAGAGAATAAAATCATTTAATTGAGTCCCAATGATGTTGAATAAAATTAAAGTTGAAGTCGTCGGGGCCTGTTCATGGTATTATGAAAATTTGGAGGACGAGGAATGAGGACCACTTCCAAGGAGTGACAATGAATGTGGAAAAAAGTATAGAACGTATAAAGAGGAAGAATATATGGTGATTGAAAACAGTGTTTTTGCCAGAGTTTTGTTTGATTACAATCTATGTGTTTATAATAAGATGCTAATTGAGTGGTTGATCTTCTCCATGTGTGGATGTCACCCCAATCATTCTTGAGCCGTGAGAGGAGTGAATGTTTCTCCTTGA
>JAOWBN010087512.1:0-20105 GCA_028565015.1 Pinguicula moranensis
TGAATATGTCAATCATACTATGAGCTCATTTTCTGATCAAAGGGTTTACTACACCAGACCACTTGTACTCATACCCCCCAACAAAATGGAGTCGCTGAGCATAAAAACCGAATTCTTCTTGAAATATCTCGGGCTTTATTGCTTGAATCCAATGTCCATAAATCGCATTGGCCTAATGTTGTTGTCACGGCTACCTATCTCTTAAATCGTCTCCCAACAAAAGTCCTTAATCTCAAAATCCCCTTGCAAACCATGAAGTCTATCCTCAACATACCTGATATCCTCACTCTCCAACCCCGTATATGTGTTTGCACTGCTTTTGTCCACATTCCCAAAGCTGATAGGAACAAGTTTGATCCATGTACAATCAAATGTGTCTTTCTTGGGTACGAAAATTAGAAAAAAGGATACCGGTGTTTTGATCCAAAAACTCGCCATTTCTGTCACTATGGACTGTGACCTCCTTGAAACTGAGTACTACTACACCCAAGCCACTGGTTCAGGGGGGAATCTCATACCATTGACCCACTATCTTGGTTAGTCAATCTACCAATCACTGATCCGTCTCCTCGACCTGTCCTACCTGCTGATCACCCAAAAGAACTAGATGAAGGAACCACCGGGTTGCCCCCTATTGACATAGAACCGGGCACTGTTGCTTCTAATCACACGGCCGATTCATCATTCTTTCAGACTGATATCCATGAGGTAGATGAGGTAGTACTTCCTGACAATCTTGATATAACTTCCACTAACAGGACAGAAGTAACCCTGGATACAATTCCCAAATGAGATGAATTATCGCCATGGAGTAACATGGGTATTCCCCCAAAACAGTATGAACCCGAGCATGTATCATGATCTTCGAGATACCCTATGACTAATCTGGTTCAAGGGAGGATGGGAACAACTTTTACTATGGCTCTATATTCCGAAAAATTACAAAAAATAGCCCAAGATGCCCTACAATGTCCTGAATGGAGACTTGCTATGGAGGTAGAGATGGAGGCACTAAAACAAATGAAACGTGGGATACATGTCATTTTCTGGCAAGAAAACATCATGTAGGATATCGGTGGATTTTCACGATCAAACGACGAGCTGATGGATATATAGAGCGACACAAGGCTAGGCTGGTAGCAAAAGGCTACACCCAAACATATGGTATTGATTATTTCGAGATGTTTTCTCCAGTTGCAAAAATTAATACCATCCGAGTCCTATTCTCTGTCGCAGCTAATCTGGACTGGCCCCTACATCAGTTTGATATAATGAATACTTTTCTCCATGGAGATCTGAAAGAAGAAGTTTATATGGATGCACCTCTTGGGTTTGCAAATGGCTTCTCCATAAATAAGGTATGTAGATTAAGAAAAGCCTTATATAGACTTAAACAGTCCCCACGAGCATGGTTTGGAAGATTTAGACTTGCGATGAGAAAGAATGGATATAAACAGAGTAACTTCGATCATACACTGTTTATAAAAATAAAGGGAGATTTGATTACTTGATTACTTGTTTACTTATCTATGTGGAAGATATGGTAATCACGGGCAGTGACTGTAAGAAGATTGCTGAGTTAAAGAAATATTTGTTTAGTGAATTCGAAATGAAGGATTTAGGAGAGCTAAAGTATTTATTGCGAATAGAGGTTCAACGAAATACGAATGGAATCTTTATTTCACAATGAAAGTATATACTGAATCTTCTTGTTGAAACAAGACTTATAGAGTGCAGAGCAGTAGATACACTTGCAGTTCTAAACCTAAAACTACAAGTTATAGATGGGGAAGAATAGGCAGAACAAACTAAATATCCACACCTGGTAGGCAAACTTATCTACCTTGCTCATACTCGACCAGATATCGCATATGCAGTGGGGGTAGTAAGCCAATTTATGTACAAACCTCAGAAAGATACTATGGAGGCAGCTCTCAGAATTGTTCGATATTTGAAAGGGATAACCGAGAAAGGAATCCATTTTACAAAAAATGGTCACTTCAATATTGAAGGGTACACAGATGCTGATTGAGCAGGCAATCTAGTAGATCGGAGATCCACCACTGGTTATTTCATGTTAGTTGGGGGAACTCTGGGCACATGGAAAAGCAAGAAACAAAAGGTGGTAGCTCTATCTAGTGCTAAGGCAGAATTCAGAGGTAACGAGGGCTTACTGAGATTCTATGGCTGAGAAAACTATTATAGGAAATCAACTGCCCGGTAAATAGTAAATGTCCACTAAAGTGTGATAGCAAAGCAGCCAACAACATTTCTGAAAATTCAGTCCAGCACGATCGAACCAAATATGTTGAGGTAGATAGTCACTTTATTAAAGAAAAGCTCGAAGAAGGAACTATCAGTCTACAATTTGTGAAGTCTGGAGATCAAGTAGCTTACATCATGACAAAGGCCGTAACTAGACAGATGTGCACAAAGATTCTCAACAAGTTGGGAATTGAAGACCCTCCAATTCAACTCGAGAGGGAGTGCTAGCATAGTCAAGAAAGCCAACTAACATAGTCAAGAAAGGAAGCTAGCATAGTCAATAAAGGAAGCTAGCATAGTCAAAAGGGGAGGCTAGCTACCTCCCTTATGCCACCCAATTCCACACGTGTCCAACTAGCAAAGACAACTCATTCTCTATAAAAGGATATGTATTTGTGTTTATCAGATCATATCGAATAACATTTGAATATTTTGATTACCAAAATAACAAGTGTAATTGTTGATTTTCGTTATAAACAGTCGGCAAGAACACACACCATACTTATGTAACAGTAGCATCCTCCAGCTTCTTGCATCTTTTAATAGTTTCTGCCACCACTTACAAAATAAAGCCTCATTGAAACTTTGTAACTCCTTATTCCCAAGCCCCATTCCGGGGGTAAAGGGAGGGGCATCAGGAGGGTCATGGTCCACTAGAATTTTAAAAAAAGTTAATATACAAATAAAAAATTTGTTTCAACTATTTTTTGAAAAATTAAAAGGTTTCTGTTGGGAACGAGATTTGAACCATAGACATTGAATTTAAAATCCATAGTAATAACCATT
Source organism: Pinguicula moranensis (assembly GCA_028565015.1). Lineage (NCBI taxonomy): Eukaryota > Viridiplantae > Streptophyta > Magnoliopsida > Lamiales > Lentibulariaceae > Pinguicula > Pinguicula moranensis. Next base: position 3,052 of record JAOWBN010087512.1, read on the forward strand.
CGACCACATTAGATTAATGGATTATTATCAATTCTAAAATCTTATTTCATATTATTTCAGATAGTTTTTAATATATATTCTTTTATAATTCTTTAATATAATTATTTTTTATAATTTAATATTTTGTTATATTGTTGGTCAATCAACACAATTGTTATATAAAATAACATCTTAATAAAAATACTATTAAAATAATATTTTTTATAAAAAATACTATTAAAATAATATTTTTATAAAAAAAAATATCATCTAAAACAATAATAATATTAATCCTGCATTTTTTATATGTTAATTTGACTTATTTTGATTCTTACCATTTCTACTATAACATCTGAATGTACATACCCAATCGGATCAAATTTAACCAAACCCGACTTACTCTACTCAAACCTAAAAAAAATTGTCCCCCTCCTACTTAATTTTCTGGCTTCGTCCCTACCCCATTCTTTTTTTGTTCAAATATTTGACTCTAACTAACCCAATGAGTCTTTCTTCGTTTTGTGGGGAAGAAATGAAGTCTAGTTAAACATTGACATATAATATACTAGCAAATGAGATAGAACCCCTTTTATTAGAATTATTCTTCCTCCAAAGGACAGGAAATTGTTTTCCCATCTTTCTAATCTCTTCTAAATTTTTTGTATCACATGAGCCCAAGTTGTCGCTCGTTGAGGATTTGCCCTCAGAGATAAGCCAAATTAGATTGAGAGTAAACTCTCCACTCTCAATGTATCAAAAAAACTCAGTATATTCTCATCTGAAACATTAACTCCCTTAACACTATTTTTGAGGTAATTGATTCTGAGGTCAATCATGATTTCCAAAATTCTCAGGGTGGGGGCGGAGCCAGAAATTAGAGTGAGGGGGATCAAATTTTGTGTGTTTGAGCGGCGTGGATCGGATGGAGTTGAGTCTTGTTGAATTATTATAAGCCGCAAAAAAATCCAGATTTTTTTTCGGATTTAAGAAAAGATATAAGAAAATTCAACAAATTTATGTGAATTTCTGAAAGTCTATTATTCAATAGAAATATATGAAAATGATATCTATTCGGATTTTTCTGGGTTTGGTGCATCGAAATTTTCCAAGATTATTTTCGTGTTGTAAGAAATTTTTAAGCTTTTGTCTCTCCTCTGGGTTCTATTTTTTTCAATATTTTTTTTGTTTTGTAGACGTATTCTACTTTGTTTTCTGGGTTTCGTGCAAAAAGTTTTTTTTTTAATTACCAAAAAGAAGCTTCCATTTTTTGGTTTCTAAGTTTTTCCAAAAAAAATCTACTTTTTTATAATATGATTTTCGTTGTAGTGTAGTGGTTGATTGATAGAATTTTAATGCATTAACTAATGTTTGAATCTAAACATTCACTTTTTGCTTTTGATATTTAAAAGTAGAATTAAAAAATAATTAAGGATCTTGGGATTCAACCCTAGTCATACAAAGACTAGCTATAACATTACCTCATCTACATTGGCTTTTATTTATTATTTCAAAACAAAATTATATTTGAAGGGTGATCGAACTAAAAAAATATTTTTTTACATATAAAATTATTATTTTTTAAATCATGGGGTCATGGCCCCCCTGTCCACCCCTGTCTCAAGGTAGACTTTATTGCCTTAATGCCTGTCAAACTACCATTGCCAAAAATTATGATGTCATCAACGTATTGCAATAGAAGTAGGGTTTCTGTGCCATAGATAAAACCTGTCATCAGCATGCTCTTTAGCTTTTTTAAATAGGATGTTTAGACCCTTCGCTACTATAGTGAATAAATAAGGAGACAATACCTAGGCTCAAACCTTTTTGCATCTTAACAATTTGTCGATTTCAATTGGAGAACTATTTATCAAAATTGAGCAATAGCGGATGTGATACATCATATCTATTCTAACGACTTTTGTGAGAAACATATGTTTTTCATCATAAATCAAACCAAACATACCTAGTAAGTCCAGTTCTTAAGTAGGGTCATGGGAGGGTAAGATATATGTAGTTGTAACCTTAACTCAAAAGAAATAAGAAGACTATTTTCGTAGAGACCCCAACTCGGAAAAAAGAAGAAAAAAAAGCAAAATAAAATCAATAAATATGTAAAAATAAAAATAAAGTAGAAACTAAATACCAAAATAATAATAATAAATAAAATAAAGTAAATAAAATATATATAAGTAATTAAATAGAAATAAAAACAAAAACATAGTCATTGGCTGAATCAAAGGCCTTGTGAAAATCGATTTTTATCATAGTCATTGAATGCTTTCTTCTTTGTATAATTATAAGGATAAGACCGCGTACATCTGACCCCCTAGACTCCAACTTAATTGGGAATATACTGGGTATGTTGTGGATTGACTGCTTTCTTCTTCTAGCTAGGTGAATAGCCTCATTTGTACATATAACTGCTTCTCCTATAAACATCCCCTCATGAAACCTGCAGGATCTTCAGATACCACTGAAGGGATAGCATAACTAAGTCTTCTTGATAACAGCTTTGATAGCATTTTGTAGGGGGGGGCTACGAAAGAGGAACAGAAACCCCTTGGAATCTTGATGGTGAAACTCGTGTAGATAGCCAATGAAATCCTACTTTATAATCAGCCAAAATTTATGAATCTGAAATTAAAACGATCTAGCCCCGGAGCTTTTGATGCATTGCAGAACAGTACTGCTTGTCTTATTTCTTCTTCATTGAAATCAGCAGTCAACATATTATTTTCATCTGCTGAAAGCTTTCTGTCTAGCTCAAAATTGAAGTACAGACTGCTTTGGCCCTCTGTCTCTTCAAATTTGATCTGAAAATAGTGCCTGAACCCTTCTTTCACCTCTAGCACCTCATCTCTCAACGGGTCATCAACATAGATTCCTTGTATTGCATTGCACCTCCTGTTACTTTTCATTCTAGCATGAAAATACTTGGAGTTGGAGTCACCTTCTAGAAGTCACTGCACCCTGGACTTTTGATAGATCATAACATTCTTGATTCATTGTAGTTGCTGCATGGCAGTCCACTTTTCTTTTTTCTCAGCCTTCTCAATATCAATCAAGGGTCTCACACTAATGAGTTGATCAAAACAGTTTATTTCCAAGACCAGCATCCGTATCTTCCTTTCTAACTCCCCATAGACTTTTTTGCTAATCAGCTTTTGCTTCGAGTGCTTAAGCTTAGCTTTCAGAGTTAGGGATTTCAATCTGTTGCTTGAACTGACTGCCATTCCAGTTCCACCAACGACTTCAGCTCCTTGTTGGACAGTATCTCTGAGGTTGTAGTTGCTGGAGCTTCTCTATTATTTCATTCCACATAATTCTCTTCTGATCGATATGACAAAAGGAATAGATTATAATGATACAGACTTCATCTTGTCCCCAACAACCTCCAATCCCTAATCCTCCAGTGACTGTCCAACTACGTGCAAGAGTGAAACTACTTCTTCTGCTACTGCATAGTATTCCCCCCGAATGTCCTATGGCAGTGTTGTAACTCATCTCAAACTCATCATGACGCCATAAATTTTCACCATACACTGGATTTCATTCATTTTTGTTTCTTGAATGAAGAACATATCTGCATTTATCTGTCTTAGGATTAATCTGATTGAGGCTTTTTTTGTCCTGCCCCAAGACCCTTTTAATGTTATAAGAGAGTAGCTGCATCTTCCACAATGTTTTCATCTTAATGTTCTTGAAAAATGTTGTGAAAACAGTCAAGGATTCTACATTGAGCACTTGCTGTTGATATAATAACTCGTCCCTCGCATCCATAGCAGCTTTCTGCCTTCTCGTAATACTCACATCTCCTTGTACTGCCACTCCAATCTTTCTTCCAAAATCAAGACTGAGCTTGTGCATAGTCTCCAAGTTCTGGCTGGGGAGGTACAAACAGTACGATCATTTTGGAACTATCCTCTGCTTCATGAAGCACCTCGGGTGCCATCTGAGACACTAGAGCAATACAATAATAACAACAATAAGGGGGTCAGATGTACACAGCCTTACCATTATAATTATACAAAGAGTCATTTTTCGTTGTGATCCAATATGCATTGTGTCATTCGATATATTAAGTTCAAGCAATTTTACTAATAATAGAAACACTGGATTTTTAATAGAGCCATTTGAGTACTAGAGCAAGCTTAATTTTATTTTTCTGCAAAATAGTATAAATTGTTTTGATAATATCTTGCTGTTGGGCTCTGTGCACAACTCGCTTTGCTGGACTGTTACTTTTTGTCTGCTCTGACCCACTACTAGTCCCATCTTCATCAATTCCTTTATTCAAAACCTTAAATTTATTTGACAGGGGCGGGAAGTTTTCATGATCAAGAGTCACGTGCAATGTGACTGGATTATTCACCAATTGTATGACACTCTGGCTATCAGTGAACAAAATCTTGTTTTGTTGTTTATTACCCAACTCCTCCAAATAATCAGTCAACCATATCATCTCTTTGCTTGCCTCAGCTATCGCAACATACTCAACCTCTGTCGATGACATAGAAACACACTTCTAAAGCTTACATCCAACTGATTGGTGTCCCATCTATAGTGTAGATGTATCCGAATGTACTCTTACTTGTATTTACATCTCCACTCAGATCCTTCAAGTACCACCTTGTCATTCCCATAGCGAAGTGAAGTACTAGTTGATCCTTACAGATATCTAAGAAGCCACTTCACAACTTCCTAATGTTCTTTCTCTGAATCTAATATATATATGCTCACAGCTCCCACTACATGTGCTATATCAGGTCAGATGCAGATCATATCATACGACACTCTTACAATTTTCTCACGCTCCTCAGGTGACTTGGGTGATTGCTCATTTGACAACTTGAGATGATTAGGCAAAGGCACATTATTGGGCTTAGCTTTATCAACACTGAACTTTGACAACACTTTCTCGATGTACTGCTCCTGGGATAGATCTAAAGTTCCAGCAGATCGATCTTTATAAATTCGCATTTCCAAAATCTGCTTCGCTGCACCTTAATCCTTCATCTCAAATTCTGTTGGCATTTTTCTTTTCAGATTGTTGATCTCATCCATACTCAAACCTGCAATCAACATATCATCTACATATAAGAGTAGAATCATAGACTTCTTGATAACAACACAAATCCTTCTCACTTTTGTGAAAACCGCTACTGTACATAAAAGAGTCAAATTTCTTTTACCACTGCCTTAGAGCCTACTTCAACCCGTACAAACTCCTATTGAGCATGCACACCATGTGTTTCTTACCAAGAACCTCATATCCTTCTCATTGCTGCATATATATTTCTTCATCCAAATCCCCATGTAAAAATATTGTTTTTATATCCATCTGCTTTAGGCGCAGATTCTTTGCTGCAACAATATTCAAATGAATTCTGATTGTGGTTAGTTTCACAACAGGAGAAAATATTTTGTATAATCAATACATTTCCTTATCATTTGACAACCAATCGAGCTTGTACCTCACAGTATCATTAGTTTTATTATTGATCCGATAGACCCACTTGTCCAGTAAAACTTTTTTCCCTGCAAGTAACTCATATAACTCCCAAGTCATATTTTTCTCAAGTAAGATAAACTCATCATTAATGGCTTGCTCCCACTTAATTGAATACTTCAAATGCACTGCCTCATCAAAAGATTTGGTTCTCCTCCATCAGTCAGCAATAGGTAATACAGAGATGGCAAATATCTCTCTGGGTGCCTTAGAGACCCTACTCGATCTCCTCAACATTGGCTCTGGTGTGATTGGCTCACATTTTGTTTTTACATCAAGATTTTCTGGATATCCTTGTGGTAAGGCTGCAACATCACTAGATGAAACTTCCTACAACTCAACATCAGTTTCCAATTTTTCTGCATTCTCAGACTTTGTCCCAAATATGTCCTTATACAATACACTTTCATCAAATGTCACATCACAGTTTCTCAAGATTCTCCTCTTCTTATCATCCCACAATTTGTACCCAAACTTCTCAAAACAATATCCAATGAAATAGCACTTCAAAGCCTTTGCATCAAGGTTATCTCTCTTCTATGGATCAATGTGAATATAGGTCGCACATCCAAAAGTTCTCAGGTGAGCCAACTTGATCTCCTTACCCAACCACACCTCTTTTGAAATCTCAAAACCCAGATGAACTAATGGTCCTCTGTTTATCAAATATGTTGTGGTGTTCACTGCATTTGTCCATAACGTTTTTGGCAAACCAGCATGTAACCTCATACTTCTTGCTCTTTAATTCAGCGTTCTGCTAATCCTTTCGACAATACCATTCTGTCTTGCTTTACCAAGAACTATCCTGGTACATCTGATTCCCTCATCAGCATGGTACTTGGTGAATTCTGCAGAATTATACTCTTCATCGTTATCTGACCTTAGGCACTTGATCTTCAACCCGGTCTGATTTTCAACTTCAGTCTTCCAGTTCTTGAAAGTAGCAAACACATCAGATTTGTATTCAGAAAGTAAACCTATACCTTCCTACTGAAGTCATCAATGAAAGTAACATAGTATCTCGAGCCGCCAATAGAGGGAACAGGATGTGGTCCCCACATATCTGAGTGCACTAGTCTAATTGTTATATTTTTCGCTCTTTGCTGGTCTTTGTGAAACTGACACACTTCTGCTTTCCCAGAACACATCTCTCACCAAAATCCATCTCCATATATTTCAGTCCTTGTAGACAACCCTTCTAAACTAGTACCTGCATCCCCTTCGGAATCATATGATTGATTCGGTTATGCCAAAAACTCGAGCTAGACATACTATCAGCAACTACAACAAGATTCTCAACAACAACATTGGTGTATAAAGTCCCAGTTCGTACACCACTTGCTATCACCATCGCTCATTTAACAATTTTCCAGTAATCTCTACCGAATCTCGATTTATAACCTGAATTGTCCAATTGACCAATTGAAATTAGATTCTTCTTCAAGTTTGGAATGTATATGACATTCTTCAACTTTCACGCACTGCCACCTACGGTCTTGATTCACACATCTCCTCTTCCTACAATGTTCTAGGCTCTGTCATCAGCCAAGTGCACTCTTCCAAAATTTTCAGACTTGAAAGTTTGGAATAGTTTCATGCTCGGAGAAGAGTGGAACAATGCACCGAAATCCAATATCCACGAGTCAACTGGATTATCCACACTAAGAGCTAAGGCATTTGAATTATTATGTGAAAGACAAACAGAATCATCATCTGCTTCCTAGGTTTTAGACAATCTCTGCTCATGTGGCATTTCTCATCACAATTCCAGGAAGTAACTACATATTTGCCTCGAGATTTATTTCGCTCTTTCGATTTTGAATGATCATGCTTGCTCTGGACTCCCTTAGTTCTTTCTTCCCCTACCCTTTGTACTGGGTGCGTTACCAGACGAATTCCCAATTTTCCTCTTGCAAATACTCTCGCTCAAGACAATATCTCGGACTTTATCAAATTTTAACTTCTCGGATCTGCATGAACTGCTAATAGCGGAAACAACAGTATCCCGCAATTTGGGTAGCGAAGACATAAACAATAGGGCTCTAATTTCATCATCAAATTCGATATTAACCGAACTCAACTAGTTGATATTCATGTTGAATTCATTTACGTGATTTGCAACAGATCTACTTTCGGACAATACCAAATTGAACAAACTACGCATCAAAAATACCTTGTTCATGGGCGATGATTTTTCATACATGTTTTTTAGGGCCTTCAGAACTCCTGCAATCATTTTTTCTTTCACGATGTTAAAGGCAACGTTCCTTGCTAGTTACAGACAAATCAACCCTAGTGCCTGGTGATCCTTCACATCCCAAACCTCGTGTTTTATCGTTTTTGGCTTCACTCGTGACAAGGAATCGTGAAGATTTTTTTGATACAGAAAAATCTTCTATCTATATCTTCCAGAAACCGAAATCAGTTGCATCGAATTTATTGATTGAAGTCTTCACGCTATCCATATCATTGTGATACAAAACCTGACTCTAATACTAGTTGTTAGGATCAAACAATACACAGAGGATCAAAGATAAGTGTGAAAACAAAACAAAAAACACAGATTTACATTGTTCACCCAAATTAACTACTTCCACGATGGCTAGAGTTTTTTTTATTGTAATATTTTTGAATATAGAGTACATTGAGATAACACTATTAACGCATTCTCCACAAGTTGGATCGACGGAAGCTGTGAACTAAATCTTATGAGGCTCCATACATCAACAACAAGATTATTCAGCCACCTACTTTTCTTAGGTGTTGGCAGACACTCATCAACCAGCTTTTCATGGCCAATCTCTTTCAGTTCAGGGGGTGGATTCTTGGTCTATGCAGGTGCCATTGTTGCTCTCTTGGGGGTGTTGAGGTATTTTGCTGCCTCTGATTCCCATTATACTTGGGATAATTCATGTGGAGCATCTTCTAACCATGTTCAATTCCTTCCAGGAAAATCTGAATACAGTCCAGTTCTTTCAGGAACCTCACAAATTCATAATGTTGGCCCCTCACTCCAAGCTTGGGAGAGATATACACATCTACAACAGGACCAAAAGCTTCAAAGATAGGCACCATGTCAGCTGATTTGAACAGTACCAGTACTCAGGACAGGATGTGGGAACGTTTCATAAATCCTGTTGCTCTTGTGCAACCAAACTTCATCCACTTTCCTTCACCGATCATCGCTCCTCCTTTGTAGCTGTGTATCACAATTATGTCGAGTCATAGTGCATTAACGTTGTTGAATACTATAGAACAATGTAATAGCAAGAATAAGAGCCTCCCTAGTAGAACTTTCTCGGAGAAGACCCACCCGGAGAAAGTCCTTTGCCGGCAAAAACTAGTCCGGTGAGGGGGTATTGAAGGATTGTGCAGCGTTGGACAAGGAAGGTGCTTCTGGTGTTTTGATTGAAGATGCAGTTGTTTCTCTGTGTTGTTATGAAGATGGAAAAACAGGGGATTTGGATGTGCTGGTAATGAAGCAGGGCAATGAGGCTGACACAATTATCAATAGCCAATCAAATTCGTTTTAATTGCTGAGTCACGTGTAGGAACCAATAAGAATTGTTTTAGTTTCTGCCGAGTCATGAATGTGCAGCTGTTTATCTGTGTGGGATCTTGTGGATGTCGTTCGAAGAGTTTTGTTTTGTTTTAGTGTCTGTATATAATAACGCGAGTCTGTAATTATGGATACGTTTTTATACTTCGATACATGAAAAATCAAAAAATAGAGAGGAAGTTTTTCTCCGCCAATATCTGCCCCAACCATCTGACAATTTGCTTGATTTTCTTGCATCTCGTGTTCGATTTCATGGTATCAGAGCAAAATTTGATCCTTTGTTGATTTCCGCACACTGTGGATCGATTGAAATGGTGAAAGATGACTTGAGCAATGAGAAGGAGTTGACTGAGTTCTTGAAGAACAATCAGCGCAGTAAGATAGATGAACTGATTGAAGAACAACTGCTTGTTCGTGGATCTAAGAGCCCTGGAATGCAATTGGTAACGATTTTGTTGATAGAGAAGAACTTCCTCATATGGCGAAGTGGAATGACCTCTGCGTTAGAAGCCAAATTGAAGATATGATTTGTTGATGGTAGTGTAAAAAAGGTCTGATGAAGATTCTCATCTTTATATGAGGTGGAACCGAGCAAATAGTTTGGTATGCTCTTGGATCAAGAATGCTATGGTTCCACAGCTGACTAAACAGTTTATGTTTGTTCATGATGCGAAGGAGTTGTGGGAGAATTTGGAGGCTAGGTTTGGAACTACTAACTTGCCTCACTTGTTTGATATAAAACAAAGTATTGCAGCTTTAAGACAAGGAAATCAAACAGTCTGTGAGCATTATGGACGGTTGAAAATGTTGTGGGGATCAATATGGCTAGTTGAGGCCGGTTCCTCATCTAGATGGAGAAGTAGGTGCTCTGCTCAAGAGGCGAGCAATGAAGATAAGGTGATGGAGTTTCTGATGGGGCTGAGTGAAGTGTATGATTCAGAGAGGGGCAGGATAGTGAACATGGATCCATTACCTGCAATTGACAAAGTCTATGGCATGATTGCTACTATTGAAAAGAACAAAGACGTGAGCATTGATATGACAGGCAGAGATGATTCTTTAAATAGTACTATGATGGCAAAATCTGCAGGATGGAAGAAAGATGATGTAGGGAAAGTGAAAGTGGATAGAAGTGTGCACATTGCGGAAAAGTTGGTCATGTGATAGCAGATTGCTACAAATTGAAAGACTGCACACATTGTGGCAAAGCAGGACATATTGCAACTCAATGCTACAAACTTAAGGGCTATCCTGAGAGGTGGAATGATCAGAAGAGGGGAGACAGACCGAATGTTACTGCTAATCTGACAGAGACAAGAGAAGGAGGAGGTACTCCACTGGATAATGGAACTGAAGGGAACATTTATGAGCTCATAGGTAACATGCAGAGAGACTTGAACCGTTTGATGAAGGGAAAAGAGCCAACTGAGCAGGTGAATCTAGTGCAATCTGGAGACTCTGCAGGTATGTCTGCTGTGCCCTATCTTAGCTCAATTGACAGTAATTGCATAACACAGCAGGATTGGATCATAGATACTGGTTCAACAAGCCATATGTGCACTGATTTATCCATGATGAAGAATGTTGTTACGTGAAATGTTTCTACTCCAGTGTGGCTACCTGATGGAAATGTTAAATGAGTTACGCACAGTGGTGATGTGAGGCTTCCTGATGGTGTGACATTGAAATCCTGCCTGCACTTGCCTACTTTTAAATACAACTTGCTCTTAGTCAAGAAACTATCAAAAACTTCTAGCCTTGTGTTTCAGTTTCTTCCTAATTACTGCTTGTTGCAGGAATTTGAAACTGATCAGATTCTGGCGGTAGGAAGAGTAATAAAAGAGTTGTACATACTGAGTAATGCATCTTTCCATCAGGATTCAATAAATAAAGTGCAGAAGGAGTACTTTGCATTACTTAGGAGAATTTTACAGTGTGACGGTCTTGATGTTAAAGAAAATGTTGTAAGTCATGCATGTGTAGCTGTAGATTCTTCTCTCTTACATACTAGGCTTGGACATCCTTCTTTTGAAGTGTTAATGCATCTCATGCCTTCGTTGACAAGTGTACATGTAAAGGATTCTACAAATAATTGTGACATATGTCCTATTTCTAAACAATGCAGATTGCCATTTTCTAACAGTATACATGTTTCTGAAATTGTTTTGATTTGATTCATGTTGATGTGTGGGGGCCTTATAAGATTGAAACTCTCAGTCATTGCAAGTATTTTCTTACTGTGGTGGATGACAAAAGTAGGTGTACTTGGACTTACCTTTTCAAATTCAAGGAGCAAGTGCCTAGTCTATTGGAAAACTTTGTCCACTGGGTGCAAAATCAATATCAGCGTGGTGTAAAGGTAATAAGAACGGATAATGAAACTGAGTTTGTCAACTCTCGATGTTCAGAGTTCTTTGCACGCTCAGGAATCACACATCATAAGAGCTGCCCGTATACTCCCTAGCAAAATGGGAGAGTAGAAAGAAGATATCAAACATTGTTGCAAGTAGCTAGAGCCCTGCTATTTCAATCAAAACTGAGTAAGATTTTTTGGGGAGAATGTGTTCTTATAGCAACTTATTTGATTAATCGTTGGCCTGGTTCAGTTCTTAAGTTGAAGTCTCCTTTTGAGATTTTGAACAATGACAGACCATCTCTTGGTGCATTAAAGGTGTTTGGTTGCTTGTGCTTTGTTATGAACAATGTTCCAGGCAAAGACAAGTTTGATCCAAGAGCCCGTAGAGGGATATTTGTTGGCTATTCCGCAGGACAGAAAGGTTATAAAGTTTACATTCCTGAGACAACGAAAATTCTGGTGTACCGAGATGTCAGATTTCATGAATCTGTATTCCCTGGATCAACAGCTTTGGCAGATGAGAGTTTCCAGGACCATATTTTGCCTTTTGTTGACGATGTTGCTGCAATGCAACATGTTTATCCCACCGTTAGTGATGATTCCCGTACAGATCAACAAGCTGAAACAGACCTTTCCCCTGTTTCAACAGAGTTGCATACTGAATTGCCTGCTAATTGTACTAACTCACAAGAGAATGCTATGCTTCATGTGTCAATTTTATGCCCTGATGCATCCTCGTTACCTGCAGTAAGACGCAGTACAAGAACCCATAATCCACCAGCTTGGCTTGCAGACTTTCATATCAACTCGGCATGCACACATGACATCTTTTCTGCTTCAGATTCTGCTTGCTACTTTTCCAGTAAATATTGTGACTTTGCCTCTAACCTCTCATCTATTACAGAGCCTAAACATTATAATCAGGCAAAGACAAACCAGAAGTGGATTGATGCCATGAATAGTGAGTTGAAAGCTCTGCAAGACAATGATACATGGGAACTTACAGAGCTGCCACAAGGGGAAAAGGCCATTGGATTAAAGTGGGTTTATAAGGTGAAGTGCAAGCCTGATGGGACTATAGATAGGTACAAGGCAAGGCTGGTTGCTAAGGGTTATACTCAGGTTGAAGGAGAGGATTTTGATGAGATCTTCATCCCGGTTGCTAAAGTGGTTTCGGTTCGATTGCTGTTTGCTATAACAGCCTCAAAACAATGGGATGTGCAGCAGCTAGACATCAATAATGCCTGCCTTCATGGTACTTTGGATGAGGAGGTGTTTATGCATCCTCCCCTTGGGTTTGTTGGGGCCAAAAAGGGTCAAGTTTTCATATTAAAAAGTCTCTTTATGGGCTCAAACAAACTTATAGACAGTGGAACTTAACTTTTACCGCAAAATTGACAGGATATGGTTTTACTCAATCATACCATGATCCTTGTTTTTTCATGATGAAGTCTGATGATTTTCAGCTCTACCTCATTGTATACGTGGATGAGGTTCTCATCACAGGAACCTCCAGTTCAGAAATTATCAAAGTCAAGGCTCTATTACATGATGCCTTCACTATAAAGGATCTAGGATCTGCACGGTTTTTTCTTGGGATCGAAATAACACGGTCTTATGATGTCTTGTACCTCAGCCAACGTAAGTATATTCAAGATCTTTTGAATGAGTGTGGTTATCTTGATAGCACACCAACTGTCACACCTCTTCCCTGCAATATCATATTCGACGGAGAACAATTTGAGGACTCTCCTCCTTACCCTAATCCTGATAAGTACAGGCGGACAGTTGGGCGTCTTCTTTACTTGAATTACACACGTCCTGACATTACCTACGCCGTACAACATCTCAGTCAATATGTCCAGCATCCACATGATGTTCACTGGAACGCCGTCATCCACATTCTGCGTTACTTGGCAGGCAGCATCACTCCTGGTTTGTTTTTCCCCAGCACATCTGATCTTGTATTGACTGCATAGTGTCTAGTGATGCCGACTGGGGGAGCTGCAGGACTACACGCCACTCTTTAATAGGCTATTGCGTCTTCCTGGGGAGCATCTTGGTGTCATGGAAAACCAAAAAATAGGCTACTGTTTCCTGCAGCTCTGCTGAAGCAGAATATAGGGCGATGGCGGCTGCTGTTCGAGAATTGCTTTGGATCTCTTATATGCTCACTGATTTTGTCTTGACAGTGCCTCTGCCTATCTCTTTTTGGTGCGATAATCAGGCTTCTTTGAACATTACCGCCAATCCTGTGTTCCACGAAAGAACGAAGCACATCGAAATCGATTGCCACGTCATTCGGGATCAGTTCAAAGCTGGTTTTGTTCTTCCCAAATACATTTCTTCCAGTGATCAACTTGCTGACTTGTTTACAAAGCCTCTACATGCTGCAACCTTTAGTCATTTGTTGTCTAAGATGAGCTTGTGGGGTGCTCATCTTGAGGGGGGAAATTGAAGGATTCTGCAGCGTTGGACAAGGAAGGCGCTTCTGTCGTTTTGATTAAAGATGCAGCTGTTGCTCTGGCTTATTCTGAAGATGGAAAACAGGGGATTTGGGTATGCTGGTAATGAAGCAAGGTAATGGGGTTGACGCGATTATCAACAACCAATCAAATTTGTTTCAATTGTTGAGTCACGTGTAGGAACCAATAAGAATTCTTTTAGTTTCTATTGAGTCACGAATGCACGGACGTTGATCTGCTCTTGTGGATGTCATTCGAAGAGTTTTGTTTTGTTTGGTATCTGTATAGAAGAACACGAGTCTGTAATTATGTGTACATTTTTACACTTAGATAATTGAAAAATCAAAAATAGAGGGGAAGTTTTCCCTCGCCAACATCTGCTCCAACCGTCTGACAATTTGCTTGATTTTCTTGCATCTCGTGCTCGATCTCAATAACGATAGCGGTGGTGGCAGATTTCCGCCACTGCAACCGCAAACGCCATTACTGGCGGTATGTGGTGGTGGAAGCAGTATTGTTTTCGTTATCCGCTACACTAGTGGTTGCGGCATAGACCCATTTTTTATTGGAGAATCGGTCACCACCATTAACAACAACAAAATGCATGCGGTTGGAGGATTGGGTTTATATTGGAAAAGACTACTCCAATATAAATATGAAAGAGTACAAAGAGTTATATATTATGAAAATCAAGGAAGAGTATCCACTTAAAGAGCCTCACAGTGGTGGAAAGAGTGCATTAAATGCATGAGGTTGGATGATTGGTTTCGGGGGAACAGGAGAAAAATAATAGGTGATGGTTCAACTACGTTATTCTAGCTAAATAGTTAGCAGCAAATAGGCTCTGTGAAAAATTTGATAGACTTTACACAGTGGCAAATGACAAATGTCAGACCATAGCATCTAAACTGGAGACGATAGGGGACACATGGGACTGAATATGGTCATGGAGAAGAACACTATTCACATATGAAACAATCTATTTGGAGCAATTACAATAGGAGCTGCTTGAAAATGTTCATCTAGAACAACCCGATAAAAGGACATGGAATTAAAGGGGAAAGAGGATTATACACAGTTTAGAATGCATATCATATCATTCGTAGAACAAAAGGATTGAATACCTCCTCAGCAGATATAGGCAAATGGGCCTGGCCAAAATGGGTACGGCCCAATCCACCCGTGAAAACGAGCTTGACTTGCCCATTTTAAACAGGCTGCGATGGGCTGAAAAAATTAAATGGACGGGCCTGGTCCGCCCGTTTTAGGAAACGAGCGTGTTGCAGGCTCAATTTTTGAGCTCGCTGGTTTGGACCGCCCACCCATTTTTATATATAAAATAGTAAAAAAAAATATTATTATGACATAAAGTATAGTATAGCCTAGTGCTTAATGTCTTGATTACAAGACGATGAGGTTGAGGTTGGGTGTTCGAATCCCATTTGTGTCGTTCATTTCTCTTTAAAAAAGAGACTAATAATAATATAAATATAGTAATAATTAAAAAAATGGCGGGATCGTGGCCTAAACGGGCGGGCCTAGACTAGCAAAAATGAGCCGTGCCAAACCCACTCCTTTACAAAATGGGCGGGCCTTGGCCTGCCTATTTTATGCAAACAGGTGTGCTGGACTAGAAAATTTCAGCGTGGCCCGCCCATTTGCCTACTTCTACTCCTTATATCCACTGCTCAGCGACTCATGGGACACCTCAGCACATCTCATTCAATTTGCATTTTGTAAACTTTGCAACATACATGAAAAAAATAGCAGATCATCTATTCTCAGCATGCGGGGGAACGAGCAAATTTTGGAGCTATATCTATGCCTGGATAGATTACCTGTTCATGATGCATTCAGAGACTAAGGTGAAATACTTGGGCCATATATTATTAAATTGGAGGCGAAAAGGAGGAAGAATATGGCGAATGATATGGTTCGTAGCAACGTGGTTGATTTGGAAATATCAAAACATTGTAATCTTCAAAGTAGAAGGCAAATCATCTGAAGAAATTTTTGAGCAATTTCAGCACCAGAGATAGGAAATCTTCAATGGCCTTGTTTTGCGCAACCTTTTTAAAATTATAATCCAATTATAAGCACCTTTTTTCAAAAAATAACTCTTCATTTTTTCAAAAAAAGTTCTTATAATCCAATTATAAGCATAAAAGGGTCTGCGCAAAATACCCCCAATATGCTTAGACCTTCAGTTGGGTATGAATTTCATGAATGGTACAGATAGCCGTCACTCGTATTAAATGCATAAATCTGAGATGTAATATGTATTTTGTAATTCTTTTATTATACTCAATAAAATAAAATTTCCTATAAAAAAAACGTACACATTTTTTACTTCGCGTCTCGCGTTTTCTGTCACCAAAGTTTTTTGTCTCACATTTCAGAAAATCAGAAATTCAGTATTCCATTAATTCATTTCATTCGCGACTTTCTCTCTCCCGACCCCCATCGCCGTCGAGCTCCAGCATCTCCCCCGCAACTTAGCCGGCCGAAAGTCGTTCCCCGTAGCCGCAAAGCCGTAACCGCCATATCCTCAATACTCTTTGCAGCCCAGGACCCAGGTTAGCTTCTTTCGCCCCTTTTCATCTTAGAATTTGTCAGTTCATAATTTTTTTTCAACAGAGAAACCCTAATTTTTCCCCCTTTCCTTTAGATTTCTTCTTCTCAGTTCTCTTCCCCTGACCATGAGCGTGCGACCATGTAACAAGCTGAGATTTAACAGGTTACAAGGAGATCTGAAGGAGAGGAATTCCTTCAGAGTGATTCGAGACTTGAGGAAGAAGAAGAACATATATTTGAGAAATAGGAAAGAGAAGGGAGAGACAGAATTTCAGAAATACATTAATTCATTCATAACCCACAAAATACACAGTGTTCCAGTTATATTGTTCTCTGCAAGGGCGGACACAGAAAAAAAATTTAGGGGGGCCAAAAAAATTTTTTGGGCCCCTCCTAAATTTTTTTTAAAGGAGTTAAAAAAAATTTAAGAGATAGAAATAATTTTTTAGGGGGGCAATATACATTTTTTGCATGCAGAAAAAATAATTTATTTGCTCATAGTTATGAAAAATAATAATTTTAACAACTTAAACACTGATAAAAAAAATAAAGCTACTTAATTTATTTATACTAATTAATATATTTATACTATCCAATTTATTTATATAAATA
>JAOWBN010087622.1:0-20099 GCA_028565015.1 Pinguicula moranensis
GACGTTGACACTTTACGTTATTTTTCACTCCTCGACTTCAAATTCCCTAATTTTTCTCTCAAGTGATTTATAGTCAACTACTAGTTTTTTAACCATTTTGCTTCTCGAGCCAACCGTTTAGCTGAAACATTGTGCTGAGTGATAGATAATCACTTTATATTCGGTGAATCTAGATAGTTGTTATTGAAAAGTTCTAGATCTGAGTTTCTATTCGATTTTTTGGATGATTTGTGAAGTTGTAAACTGTTCGGTTGTTTTTGAAAGAGTGAAATAAAAGCTACGAGACCATCCTTTCCGGAGCTCAACATAGATTACCCAAAATCTAAGAATCCGACGAACCACGAGCCTTATCTCAAATCTCTTTCATTTTTTCTTTCAATTTTATTAGATCTACAATTTTAACATTTTTATATTATCTATTACACTCAGAAGTGACAAATCCAACTTAAAATTCCCAAAAATTACAGTTTACCTTAGGGTCCGTTTGGTACCGTGGTTGTGGATGGATTAAGTGGTGCAGCGCAGCGTTATCCAACGTTTACTCTTGTTTGGTGCCCACACACAAAAACACGCTCGACCTGGGATATTTAAGTCGCGACCCATGATTTAAGTTGGATTTCTCCGCTTTTTTAATCCGTCCGAAAATTTGCGGATTGGCCATTCCAAGAATTACCCAAGCTGGCAGATTAGATGAATGCCCTTACAACTACATAAAATTACATCCATACCTGCTATAAATTGAAACATCAACCCTAATCAAAGCCCATCTCTCCACATCGCGATTTCTCCGTCCAAGTGCCCGCAACTGCGCATCCGCCGTTCTTCCACATCCAGTGTCATCTCGACTGGAGTTACGTTGCGCTTGTCCCATGTAATCTCGACTTTCCTCTCCCAACAAGCATAAGCGTTGTTGCTTCCCTTAATTTTGCTTCTTCGAGGTTTGGTTTACTATGTGCGTAGGGTTAGGGTTGATTTCGTTGATTGAATTTGATCTTATTGACCCTATTTCTCGCTTTTTTTGGATTAGGGTTTGTATTTGTTTCAATTGTTTAGGGTTGGTTCGATAACTTGAGATTCGTTTACCTTAGGGTGCGTTCGGATTGTATGTATGCATTTGTCCCACAATAAATTATATTCTTTGGAATTTTGTTCTATTTCGTAAATTATACCATGGTTCAGAATTGATACTTTGGAATTCTGTTCGATTTCATAAGGTATATTCTTGCTTATGTGAACCTCAAACGATTCCTCCCTTATGTGAACTAGTTAGCATGAAGACCTCGTCTGGCTTTGGGAATTAAAGCTTTCTGATGATTTAGAAAGATGAAAACCTCGTCTGATTTCATATACTCATTATACAATGCACGTTTTTTACTTACCTTGTGATCTATCTTTTTTCACCCTATTTTAATGTGTATTTTCTGATGTTTAATATTGTTTTCCTCTGCGCGTAATAAGGTGAGCACTTGTGTTGGGTTTATAGTAGAAATAAGTTACGATGGACTTCTTGGTTGTTGAAACACTCTTCCTTTGTGGAAGATTGTTTCTTCTTGCGCTGCCCACAATCATTGAATTAGAGAGCAACCCAAACGACGCCACACGGCAGCGTAAGCGTAAGCGTAACCGTGACCCCGATGCTCCACCAAAATACCTCATCCTAGATAAGATATCAAAAAGATTAGCCTTCCTCGAACGAATTACCCAAGAGTCCAATCGTGAGTGCTTCAAGAACTTGCGGATGTCACAGCAAGCCTTCTTTGAACTCTGTTGACTTTTTCGGGAGGAATGTGGGCTGAAGGATGATCAGTATGTGTCGGTAGTCAAGAAGGTGGCCATATTTATGCGCATCGTTGCTAACCACCAGAAAAATAGAGTCATGCTGAGTGATTTTCAGTGATTGGGCAGACAATCAGCCAATCGTTTCACCAAGTTCTGTGTGTTGTCCTCAAATTGCGTGGTAGACTTCTCGTACAACCAGTCCCTATTGATGATACATGCGTTGAGAAGCATTGGAAATTCTTCCGGGTATGTCTCATTAGGCTTAATCTTAACATAACTTTCCAATGTATTGCGCTCGAGTTTTAGTATTGTCGGTTATTTGCAGGGATGCGTTGATGCGTTGGATGGAACCTACGTACTAGTACATATCCACGCAGAAGATCAATCACATTACCGAACAATAAAAGGGCACTTAGCAACAAATGTCCTTGGAGTGTGTGACACACGTGGACGCTTTATCTATATGCTGGCTGGTTGGGAAGGATTTGATGTAGATAGTCGTGTGCTGCGGGATGCACTATCTCGGCCAAGTGGTCTTAGAGTTCAATTTGGTATGTTCAATTACATATGGTTTAGGGTTTAGGCATTAGTTTAAAAAAATACAATATGATAAGTTGCTACGGTTTGCTTTTGTAGGTTCATATTTCCTATGTGACGGTGGGTATATGAATGCCGAGAGATTTCTCACATCGTATAGGCAAATGAGGTATCATCTTCAAGAATGGGATAGCGAAAACAAAAGGCCAAAAAGCGAGAAGGAGCTATTCAATGCCTGTCATTCAGCAGCCCGCAACGTGATAGAAAAGGCATTTGGCATTTGGAAGAAGCAATTCACTGTTTTATGAAGCCCAACATTCTTCCCCATTAGCACACAATGCGACATTATTTCAGCATGTGCACTGATCCACAACTTTGTCATCAACGTCAACCCGTCTGATCCTTTATTAGAGCCTTCAACTACACGTGCAACGGGTTTAGAAGAGCGTAGACAAAGTGAAGAAGTTGATGGAGAATATCAACTTGTATCCCCCACTTCCTCGGCATGGTGGAATCAGTTCCGAGACAATTTAGCTTCAGATATGTGGGTTGCATATGCTGCCCCTAGTCGTTACCGAGTCATAAATGATTCTTAGTTGAAATGTGTACTCTGCTTTATGTTGCTTGTTTGAACATATGTTTCACATTGGTATTTAAACAATTGATTTGCTATATTGTGTTGTTTCTGAAGTCTTAAATGGTTCATTAAAATTGTTTTTGAACTTCCACAGCTGATTTAGTTTTTGATTTAACATGCTACCTGAAATAGTTTTCTCTTTGTACATTTTATTTGTTCGGTTTGTATGTGTAGGTTATTTGCAATGGACACAGCGAGCGGCATTAACACAAAAGATGAGGTGACCTCTGTAAGGCAGGAAGAAGCTGTCCGAAGAAATGTGAAGGCTAAGAAGCAAGTTGTTGGCTCAGAACAAAAGCTCAAGAAGGTCAAGGTTGAGAATACTAGCGAGCCATTCCCTAAGAAGATGTACCTATCTCCGGATGAGGAGATGGCTTTACTAAATGTCATTAAGGAGCTTGCGCTTGAGGGGTGGAAGACGGGGCAAGGCTGGAAGAGAGGTACGCATCTCAAAGCCGTTACTAGGATTAGGTCCTTGGTCGTTGGAAGCACCATTACTGCGAAGAATGTACTGAACAAGATTCATAGCTGGGGCAAACAATATCGCCTATTGAGTGAATTCTCTAGGTTGAGTGGTGTGTAAATAGATGCGGGGACACATGCGGTGGTTTTGGACTCTGAAGACCTATGGAAAGAATATGCTCAGGTATTCAGTTTGATTTTAAATCTTTGACCAACCATGATTTATTTCCTTAAACTTTTTTGTTTTCTGTTTTGTTTGTAGACCAACAACAAGTACTCTTCTCTCCGCGGAAAGACATTCCCATATTACGATCTATGCTGTGATTTGTTTGGGCAGTTTAGGGCTACGGGTTCAGGTGCCAAAGACCATGTCATGGTGGAGAAGGTTGTTAAAAAGCCTAGCAGTGATGTCCATGAGACTATAGAGGACTCTAAGGAGATGATGGACAACTTACCCGACCAACCATATACAGAAGCTGATAAACGAACAGAGCAGACCCAAACCAATAGTAGTGGGGGGAAGCGCGAGCAACCCAGGGCTAGCAGTAACACAAACAATGCAGGGATCACTTCCAAAGCTGAAAGCACACTATCGAAGATAGACATCGTGTTTGAGAAAGCAACGCTCCTTTTCGATAAGCAAAACCGACTGAATGCTGAAGAGTCAAAGCTGGAGAAGACCCTGAAGTTGAGGCGGCAGCTGGATGAGTGCGGTGAGATAGAATTGGCAATGAAGATACGACTTATTGACCATCTTCTCAGTCGAGAAGGGCAATACTACTATTGGTCAACTTTAGACGCAACTGGGAGGGCTGAACTCGTTCAAGTTTTCTGCAAGGGGTAGCTGGACTAGACTTCATTTATGGTTATTCTTGATGTTGGCCTAACTATTTTTGTCTAGTTGTAACCATGTTTTTAGACTGGTGGTACTTTGTCCTGCTGACTTCTTGATTTTCTGATAGGTTGACAGTAGAGAAGTGTTTTGTTAAGATATGTGACCTGTGGAATGATTGGCTTGTTAAATTTAGGTACACTATTATGTTATTGATGAAAAGAGCTCATCACATATTAGGCAAAATTTACATTGACATGAAGATGTCATTATTTTGAGCAAAATTTACTCTAGCAGGAAGCTTGTCCTCACTTTGTAGCAACATTACGTTGGAAGCACCAGCGCGTCCGCTGTTGGGTACTGTGACATTGGATTGTTTAAGGAGAATTTCACTTGCACTACCCAACCCACAATTTGATACAACTTCATCGAGTGGTTTACGACAACTTTGCACAAGAATTACACACCCACGCGTTTGGAACATTGGTTGTGTGTGGGATAACTAGTGCAGTTCATTGCTATCCAGCTTCGGCCCATGTTTGGTACAGTGGTTGTGTGTGGGTTACTGAGTGCAGCGCATTGTGTTTAGTTTTAACAATACAAAATTGAGACATAAGCATCAACAGACAGTACACAATACAATACACAATACACGATAAGTCGATTAATTTCAGTTGAAAAAAATAAGTCCAGTAGCCGTAACAGTGGATTCTACCCTAAAAAATACAATGTAGACAATACACAATACTATAGAAACTAAATCTAGGTAAAGTAATCAGTTGTAATACAGGATGCGGAACTAGCGTCTGGAATGGGACAATGATGAACAATTTGCACGGGTTCATCGTCATCAATTAGGATTGGTTCATCTTCAACTTCACCCTTTTGGGCGTCGATGATGATGGTGACCGGAGGGGTTGGTTTCTCGGGATAGTGTTTATCGTCCCTGCATGCCCGAGCGTACATACGAAGGGAGAAACGTGTGGGTGGCTTCACAAGGTGACGGTGGCCGGACGAAAAGGGAGACGGATGGCAGGCGAGTGGATTATCCATTCATGGCCACGTTCGTGTCCGTGCGAGAGGGTGATTCGGAGAGGAAAGCGCCGCTTCAAATTGGGTCATACCGTGAGGGTTCGAGCGGTTGGAGATCTAATTTTAGGTATTTATATCGGGGTCTAGGAGGGTAATTTGGGTAATTCAATCAGATTTGACATTCTGTAGCTGGACGTAAAGCGATTGTCCGCTGATACCAAACAACGGGTTACAATAAGACCCTAAACCCCGACTAATGCACCAAACAATGGTTTACGCGTCTCGGTCGAATTTAACCCTGCAATTGCCCCGGTAGATGAAAAAAAGTTACCTAGCTACCAATTGGACCCTACATGTCTCACCTAGCGTCATAGTAGATCACAAAGCATCTAAGTATTCAGACCATCACCATCATCCGCTATTCACCAAAACAAACTGTCATGACATTCCCACTGTCAATACCCATTGTGAGGATATTGGTACACAAATCGATTTCTAGATAACGATTCTTTCCAAATCATAATGATTACATGTTCTAATTACGAATGCTGATGGATTTGACCATTTGTAAAACATGTGCTTATGAATTTTACCATTTTTTTTACATATTCTAATTACGAGTGCTTATGAATTTTACCATTTTTATTACACCTTCTAATTATTTAATAATGTTAATTGCCATTATTCTTTAGATACGAATTATTGAACAGTATTAATAAAAATTCATTTCCATAGTTAAAAAATTAATTATTATTTATAAAAATTCATTTAAATTACTAGCATTATTTATATTTATTGTAGAATTGAATATATCTTATTTGTTGCATTGTTACTACTAGCATTATTCATATTTTATTTGAAGCCCGCTTTTATTTAATAATATTAAATTATTTGACATTGATCATGTTTATTACTTTTTGGCATAAATGATGGCTTACGACGATCATCCGGGTCAACGACATATTGTCCAATGGCTTGTTTCACAAACCTTAACGGGGGACATGAGTAACGACAGGGCTACTCAATTACTTTATTGTCATCATGATCATGATGCTTTATTGGCGCCAAAGCATCCAAATATTTGTCTTTGAATAATCAAATTGCACTAGCACATACAAAATTATATATATGTCTTTGAAGAATCAAATTCTAGGGTGCATTTCTTGCTCATAGGTTGATGGAAGGCCATTAACTCATTACAGCTCCGATTGACAGATGACAATATATCACTCACATATTTTGGTTTGTTGGTGGAGAGTGCTCGATCACACTCCAGGATATCTCCTTGATCCTTGAGCTCCCGGTAGATTGTTACCCAATTATTTCTCTACCAATCCATTTGGGTATGGTTTATGGCTCCTGAGGATTATAGATCATAGCAGTGAGGAGGAGGTGTGATTCTTTGCACGCAGTATCATGGTTCATATGATAGCTAGGAAATTATTACCCGATACCAATGGGGATAAGATTCACATGAAGCTACTCACTATGTATGGTTCTACCGTCAGGATTATAGTTGGAGTAATGTACTTCTTTTTTGTTTGTCCCACTACATGTGTTGGGTTCATACGAGAGGTTTCTTCGATTGGTGGTGCCCAAGTTGTTATACATCTGGGTATATTCCACACTACCTACTATGAAACCTAAATGTAAAGAGAATGCCACACTATTATCCGTAACACACTAATTTTTTAGCCGTGCAACATGTATTGGGTGACGAGAATGACCCATCACGATGTTGTATCCCATATCATTCGGGTGTTGCGTGCCTTGTTCAATGTTCTTCACCTTCTCAGGTATAAAATTCTTATACATTTATATTGTTGATAAGCTTTTCAGTTTCTAGTTTGATGCTTTGTCATTTACCTTTAATCTCAATATAGTGTGTTTGCATATGTACATAGAGGAACATATGAGCCGGATTTCTGATTTGTCTGTCGCCAATTGTGGACTTACGATTGTTTGTTGTTCCAGTTTGATCGCATTAAGTTCATCCATCCATCTCGAGTGATGTGTCAGTTTGGGCACCTACAAGAGATTCTAGAGCCCGTGGATGCCTAGGTGAAGTCCTCTCCCATGCAGTACTGTCTATACGATCTCCACGATCTACACCAAATTAGGATAACCGTCTTGGTGTATATCACGGTATGTGGGCACATCGTCTGAATGATGTGATCCTCATGCTTGTGCTTACTAATGTTGCAGTCCAAAGGACTCTAGGATATGGTGTATGATTCCAGAAGAATGTTTGAACATTTGTGAGTCGTATGCATCATGCTCTGGCAAAGGCCATTAGGGTTTGAGAGTGGACATAACTTGCTCCAATTATAATTCTCTCAATTATGGTAGTCTATTGCATATTTTGTGTCAGTTTATGTTCAATTTAATGTTACGATTATTAATTTGTTCATAGGCCAAGTTTTTTTTAGTAAAAGCCAAATTTCATTAAGATAAAGAGGATATAATGTACATAATTACAATAGAAAATATACATGAGTACTACATAATGTGGGAGATACTATAACTACTATCCCTGTACTTGGGATGAGCTGCCTGCCTCTTCTTCATATCTCCCTTCCGGTATAGCTAAGGGTGATTTGGTATATGGCTCATCTAGCATCATCGAAGACCACACAACATCTTAGCATTCAGATCATTACCATTGTCCACCTTCACCATAAATAAAGTCATGACTGTCACATTATCAATGCCCATTGTAGGGCTATTGGTACACAACTCGGTTATAATGGTGAGATATCCCTGTAATGACAGAAGGGAAAGTAATCTAAGCGGCTTGCAGCTCATACCAACTATCATAAGATGTAGTTAGGAATCACACAAACAACTTCAACTACACGGATCATATGAAACAATACGGCTTCCTCAAATTGTAAAATTCCTCTTTAGACCTATCAGAGATAGGCTGCATCATGGAATTACAAAGAGGCTGAGTATTGGAAAAGGGTGTGTTCCTGTCTGAAAATTGCATTTTCAGAGCAAGTGAACTGTGTGCTATGTGTGAGTGTGCCTCAGTGGCTGAACCAACTAATGATCAGCTTCTCAGTCAATTCATGGGAGGAATTGCGCTAGCAGTGTTATAGAGCATCAAACTTCAAAGTGGGATGCTAGAGAACAGAGTAATGGGTACTGTAGTGAGGCAATAATGTGCTCTTCTTGTGTACTTTGCCTAACCTGTACCTATAAAAATCCAAAGAGGGAGTAAATCTATTCAAATGCAGATCAATGAGGTGGGGAGTATTTAACTAGAACTTATCCTTCATTGCAACATATAGCTACAGATTCGCACCACATCTTATGATACTGTGTGATGTGTGTGAGTAAGTGTACCTGAGAGTTGATCCATTAGTTGATCAGCTTCTTCAGTAGTTACTATGGGTCTGTAATTGTTCTTGAGCACTACTCATTTGGAATGGAATGTTGGAAGTTGATTCCAGGAGACTGTATGATACAGTTAATGCACCCTTCTTGAGAACTTTGCCTAGCCTGCACTATTATGTATCCAGGTTGTTTGAGTAGCTCTGGATCAACACCTACTGCACTAGATAAAATAATGCAGAAGACAAAGCATTTAAACTTTACATTCTACCTTCTAGAAGATGCAAAATCAGTATCTAAAGGATTAAGCTGCCAATCAGCAAAACTAAAAGGAAATAGGTGTGAGGATCTCCTGGATCTCTACCAAAACCAAACTTCTCGCTGTATGGTATGAACCATCCAGTCTATGTTAATATCCTTTGCTTTAAAGTGAACTCTATTTCTAGTTTTCCACAGGGACCACACAGCAGGCAGCCACAATGATTTCCATGCATCCTTATTGATCCTTGGCAGTTTGGCATCTAGGAATTGCCAAAGAGAGGGGGCTTCTTGAGCATTTACAGTAACCTGCCATTTAAGAGACAACCATGAAATAAAGTTAAGCCAAACTTGTACAGAGATAAAGGCATTTAGTAAATAGGTGATGAATGGACTTAGTTGCAGATTCAAATAGACATAATGGACATGAAAAAGGCATGTTCAGGAAAATGATTTTTCTGTGTTTAACTGGTTCCTTCATTGGAATTGGTCCCTGCAGCATTTTCCAGGCGAATATAGAAACCTTTTTGGGTGATATTTTTTTCCAAACCATAGTTAGATTAGTTGCTTCCTCCTCTGAGTATGGATGCTTGAGATTGATGATTTGCTGATAGGTAGCTTTTATTGTTTCTGTTTAGGGACATAGACATGCTTGTGGTTGTGTCAGCCAGTCTGTGAGACTGTAGGGGAATTTTTTCTATTTATGTATGGCTTTTATCCACAACCAAGAATGCATCTGTATGCCATGCTGTAGCAGTTGAATGTGGGGTGCAACAGATAAGAAATGAGATCTGTTTCTAGCTTTCCAGATTGTTCACACCATGGCCATCCAGATTGAGATCCAAGTTGATGTGTTGCAGCCTGGAGGAGCTAAGGACACATATTCCTGGAGGTTGGGGGATGATGTTGCTGATTGTGTTCGAAGAGATGACCAAAATGCAATGCCTTTCCAAATCTCCAAAGTTTTGGGGCACTCCTTAAAGAGGTGAGTCATAGTTTCATCTGAAACGCTGCATAAGGGACAGGAGATAGCATGGTCAGGTGGAATGACACCTCTTTTTTGCAGGACATACTTTATAGGCAGAGCGTTTTGGATCAGGATCCAAACAAAGACACAAACTTTCTTGGAGCAAGGCTAGTCCATATGAGCTTAGTGAGAGCTAAGTGAGGTGGAGAGAATAGTTGGACAGAAGTGATGGATTTGTATGCTTCATTTACTGCATTAGTCCCATCCCTGCAGCCAATAAATATGTACCTGTCCTTAGAGCTAGGCTGTGGAGAGATGTTCCATAGAGCATGACATAATTCAGGCAGATCAGAGAGGTCAGAGGGCCGCAAGCGCCTTCTCCATATCTACCTCCATGTATAGCTTCCATTCACCCAGACACCCGCATCAGCCACATTAATTTCCTTTTGTATCTCTTTCCTGAATAATCTTGGATAGGTTTCAGCCAGGGGAGTATTGTTCAACCATCCGTCTGTCCATGGTCTAATGCTTTTACCATTACCCAGCTGTAGCTTTATGTTATTCTTGAACCAACTATTATTCAGTGTTTCCTGCAAGTAAAGCCACCATTCAGAATCATAATTTCTACCTCTGGCTCTACCTGTCACAAGGGGACTCATCGCAGGAAGAAGTGCTCTGAATCCTTCAATGGTCAGAGGTGTGTTGCTTCCATATTTTGAAAAAGAACCTCAGTGGTAAGAGATGGTTCATTATTAAGCAGCTGGAGGCCCCCATTTACCCAGCATTGTAGCATTGAAGGACGGCAGACAACGAACACCTAGGCCTCCATTAACCGTAGATGTGGTGATTTTGTTCCATGAGGATAGGCGCAACTTTGTTTTCTCTGATGTGCTTCCCCAAAAGAACCCACGTTGAATAGATACCAGTAGCTTAATAACAGACTTAGGTGCCCTGAAGCAAGAGAAAAAGTGTGCTGGGAGAGCTGAGAGTACAGAATTCAACAAAACCAACTTACCTCCAGATGAGAGATGCTTATGGTCCCAGGCAGTGAGAGCTTTGTGAAACTTGTCAATAACTGGCTGCCAGGTGCTCCGTTTTATGACCTTGGCACCCACTGGTAAGCCTAAGTAACTGAAGGGAATGGCAGCTGATTGACAGTTTAGATAAGATGCCATGTCTTCCAGCATAGCAGCTTCTACATTTACCCCAATCAGTTTGCTTTTTGCAAAGTTGATCTTAAGTCCTGAAACTAGCTCGAAGTTAAGTAAGATGGCCTTAAAAGCAATCACAGATCTCCATTCTGCTTGGCTGAAGATGGTTGTATCATCTGCAAATTGCAGGTGAGAAATGTGCACACCTTTTCTACCAACTTTTAGATTTGAGAAGAAGTTGAGATCAATAGCTTGCCTTATCATGGAAGAGAGACCTTCTGCCGCCAGGAGGAAGAGAAAAGGGGAGATAGGATCTCCTTGCTTGATGCCACAAGAAGGGAAGAACTCCTTGGTTGGACTCCCATTTATCAGGATCGAAGAAGAAGCTGACTCCAGTAAGCCTCTGATCCACACAAGCCAACTCGAGGGAAAGTTCATGCTGGCCATGGTTTGCAATAAATAATTCCAGTGAATTGTGTCGAAGGCCTTCTTGAAATCAACCTTGAATATAAGAGCTGGCTTGTGTAACTTCCTAACCTCATCAATGATCTCATTGGCAGTCACCACACTGTCAAGCAGCCTCCTTCCTTTGATGAAAGTCGACTGGGAGGAGTTGATCAGATTATTCATAACCAAGCTGATCCTGTTTGCTAATATCTTGGAAATGATATTTGGCATGGAGCCAATTAGAGTTATTGGCCTGTAGTCTTTGACTTGATGGGGGTTAGAAGATTTGGCAATCAGAGCAATATGAGAAGCGTTGCTTCCTCTACACAGCTTACCGTGTCTGTAGAACTCAAGCAGAAGTTGCATTATGTCAGATTTTATCAGATGACTAAGCTGCTTGATGAAACTGAAAGTAAGGCCATCAGAACCTGGAAACTTATGGCTGTCACAGCTATAAATAGCAGCTAACATCTCAGGCTCAGAGAAAGGTTGCTATAGAAATCTTATGCTTTGCAGATCAAGCCCTCTGGTTTGAACATTTAGATGTGGTCTTACTGGAATTTTTTCCATGAATTTTTCTTTAAAATGTTGGAAGAAGCACTCCTTAAGAAAGGCTGGATCTTGCAGCCAAGTCGGTCCATCCCAGACTCCACATATTTTATTGATTGCTCTAGTTTTCTTCAAGTTGTTATGAAAGAAGGCAGAGTTGCCATCCCCCTGCTGCGGCCACTTTAGCCTTGACTTCTAGTAAGTTATGCTGTTTAGTTGGTTTGAGACCCTGTCTAATTGCACATGTAGATTGCTCAGGTGCTGCAGATCAATATTGGCTGAATCATCAGTTTCAGCCATCAGTTCTATACCACTGATACTCTGGAGCAGAGAAGTCCTATGTTCAGCTAGATTCCTAGGCCTTGATGAGTTCCAAAGTCTGATATGATCACATAGTGCTTTGATTTTGTTAGCAGCTGATAGCTCATGTACCCAGATGAAATGATATTGGCCCATACCTGTTCTATCATCACAATAAAATCTCTGTCCTGCAGCCAAGAATCCAATATTTTGAGGAGCTTAGGATCCCAGTTCAGTATGTTCGAGTATAAGATAACTGGACAGTGGTATGATCCATTTTTGTCAAGCCCTTCATGAGTCCACTCCTCAGCCGTATCCAGCCACTTATTACTGACCAAAAACCTATCAAGTCTGCTCATTGCTTTCAAGGACTTCAAATACCAAGTAAATTTTCTACGTGCCATTTCCAGATTGAGCAGCTCAAGATTGTATATGAAGTTGTTGAAGAGGACCACTTCCTGATTGTAATTGTGAACAGCCACCCCTTTTCTCTCACACAGGTTGGCAACTGCGTTGAAGTCACCCATCACGCAGCATTTGACAAGTTTGTAGGGGAGTAAGGAAGTTTTCAAGCTCAACCACTGAGCCTGTTTATTTGGTAAATCACTTGGACCATAAACATTAACCATGTGTGATATGTTAGGGTCCTTAAGCCAATGGTCCGAAATGCCAAGGAATCCCTCCCCATAGAACAAGGAAACTCTATCAAACTTACTCTTATTCCATATACAAAGTAGACCTCCCGAACGTCCAGATGATCCAGAAAAAGCCCAATCAAAATCTGAATCAAACCACAAAAGTGAGCACAGTTTCTTTTCTACAGTAATCAGTTTCGTTTCTTGAAGGCTGATGAAATCCATCCTCTCTTTCCAGATCTGTCTGACTTGTCTTTTTCTCTCGTCACTCCCTAGACCACGGACATTGTATGTCACTATCTTCATAAACATAGGTTGGTCTCAGTTTCCCTTAAGGAAGAAAAGGCCCTTGTAGCATTTAAGGACATGTCTGTTAGTAGTTTGCGGAACATCTCCTAGTTAGATCCATAGACAACCCCCAACTTAGTGCCCACTGCCACGATGGTATAAACATTGCAGTTAAGGGGATCAATCAGTTTGGTAGGGTGTAAGGGAGGCTGCAGCTGGGGAAGAGGGGGGTTGACAGATGATTGAGCTGCCAGTTTTTCTAACCATTTGTCCAGTACAGCTTGGTTGTTAGCCGGGTTAGGTCTATCTTACTCCTTGTTTGACTTCTGGTTTTAGACCAACCTTTGGGCCTTTTAATGATTGCATCACTAGAGCTTGCAGACGCTGAATCAGGCTGAAGGGGAGGAAACTCTTGGAAGGAGACAGGAATGACAATCAGGCCATTCTCATATAAAGAAGTTGTTGTAGAGCACCTAGTGTCTGTAGCCACTTCAGATAATTTCACTAGCTGCTTAGCTGGAGAGGAAATATCTTCTAACCCCTTATCTCCACAAGATGAAACCTTATCTTGAGCAGTTTCCATGGGAAGATTTTCAGATATTTGTGCATCTTCTGATGAGTTTCGGGTCTCTTAGCCAGAATCATAACTCTCCACTGTACTCTCCACTGGCTCTTTAGCTGCTACAGGTGAGTCCAGGATGGGCTTGGAGGTCATCATCGCTTCAGGTGTAGCCACTAAGCCCTCACACTTATCAGTTAAGATTATTGGTGGCACAGGGCTAGCTACAGGGGATTCAACAGGGCCAGGACAGAAGATAGGATTGTCCTCCACAATTGTGTCACTACCAGAAGGCTTCATAATCTATTCCCCAGGTAACTGTTGGCTAGTTCTTAAGTCAAAAGATGAAAGGGGACACCAATCAATTTTGTTGGGCTGCCACATCTGCCTTGAAGATACATCACATATCTATGGGGCAAGAGACTTATTTATGCCTGAGATTGAAGGGTGAAATAAGTTGAGACCCACAGTGTTTGCTGGATGAGTGTCGTTCATCAAATCAAGAAGAAGGAGCTTTGTCCATAGACTGCTCGATAGAGTGATCATCACAGAAATAGGCATCAGAATCAGAGGTCCCAATCTTATCAACATGCCACGACAATGTATTGTCCGCTGTTTCCAAGATATGCAGAGAGTAGGATGTGCCACCAACCGTTTCCTGCATACATTCAATGAAGTTAGAGTCAAGAGGAACTTGGATCACCAAATAAGCAACATCTAAGCGTTCCTTAGAAAGGGCTATATCATCAATGTAGATGAGAGATCCTATTGTGTTGCCAATCGCAGTGAGATTCTTCTGTGACCAGCCCTGAAGTGGGAGTCCAAAGACTTGAACCCTACTACATATGCGGCTGTTGGCAGGCTTCCTAGGAGACCACTGGGCAATCTCAGTCACCCAGTTCGCCAGCCAAGCCTGGTCGTTCCTCAAGAGGTTTTCCAAGTTAAGAGGATCCTCTTCCCATAGCAGTACCAACTCTGAACTTAATGGGCTTGCCATGACATTCAAATAGCCTGCTGCTTTTAGGCTCCTTTGGAGGTCTCGCCAGTTTCCTTTTTGCAGCAATGTTGCCACATAGTTGCGGCCTAACCAGGAGTTGGGGGCTCCGGATTTGAAGATCAGTTCCTTAGGCATAGCTGAAGCTGGAGGAGAGATCTCCACAGGCTTAAGAGGTAACACCTTCCGGGTCGGTAGAGCTCTTTGAGCATTCCCCCCTTCTTTGGCGGGGCTTTGAGTAGCGAGCTCTGTTGGCTTGTAGTCGGAATGACCCATGCCAGGTGTTGTTTAGTTTGAATAGCATGAGCTCCTCATCCTCCACATTGGCAAACTCCACAAATCCAAAGTGGAGGCCTAGGTTGTTGAGCTTGCGCGCTATGGAAAGTGTGAGGATCTTGCCTTGATGTTTGAGAACACTCCTCAGCCTATCCGAGTCACAATCTCTTGGGAAGTTCATGAGGTAAAAGCAGGTAATAGTAGGTGTGTTCGGCGAAGGAGGAACTATAGCTTGGTTTACTCTCTGGCCCAAACGATCATGAACAAACCATGGATTTTGTATGGGAAGCGGGGGAAATGAGCTGAAGGAATTCTGGGACTGCAACATGGGTGCTTTCCCAGCCTTGATTTCAGCTCGCCGCATCAATCTTAGTTGGTGAGGAGGAACAATCCAAGGATTCGAAACCATCAAGGACGCAAGTGCTGGGGGATTTGAAATCAGGGGTAGGATGAACAGTAGCAGGGGAAGAAAATAGAATATAAGACGCGAAGAAAAGGAAATAAGAAAATAGACACTCCCCGGGAGCAGGATACTGCCTTGGAGGGGGGTTTTGAGTGGCAGAGGTCAAGGGCGAGTAGGACGGACGACAGCAACCGGAGCGGGAAGAAGGAGGAATCCCGCGATCGCCATTGTATGGAGAGAATTCACATTCTGCATATTTCAAGTGGAGGATTTTTTTTGGAAGGCACTTGATTAGGTTTCAAGGCATCCCAACTCTGTTCACATTGTTCGCTAGAACAATGTGTCTTTTCCATCGCTTATTCGCCTATGCAAATTACTGCTAAACCAATATGTCGAGCACACAAATTTGCATCAGTCTTTTCACCATCTATATGATCGTCCAGTGGTGGAGTTCCAGTCCAGTCTCTTTCTAGACCCTTTGGGCACAAGTAGAGAGATTGTATAGTCTTACTTAGTAATCCCTCTTGAACAGTTATAATCTTCCAAAACCATTAGTTGAGCAGAGCCAGATTGAATAGCTCCAAATTTTTGATTCCTAGAGCTCCTTAACTTACTTCTTAGCAGATAATGTCCCATAATACATCAGTATGGATTCCCATGTTGTCCCCCCCATAAGAATTTTAATTAGATCCTCCGTATCGAGTCTATGATTTATTTTGGCGCTTTGAATGTGGATAGATAGTATGTCATCATTCTAGTGAGAATGGATTTGATAAGTGATATTCGTCCCCCAAATGCGAGATAGGCATTTTCCTAAGTTTTGATTTTTCTATCACCGTTCTCCATGTAGCTGTTTTACCAGGATTTGCCCCCAGTGGTAAACCGAGGTAAATTTATGGTAGCTTTGTTGTAAGGCAGTTGAGAGAGCTTGCATAGTTTTGAAGGTTAGAGTTTGGGATGTTTATCCCCATGACATTACTCTTGGAGAAGTTTATTTTAAATCCTGATGACATCTCAAAGAGCCTGAGGATACTTTTCATTGTTTGAATATTTTCAATAGTTCCATGACAGAAGAAGGTGACATCGGCATACTATAGGTGCATAACCAATAGTTTGTGTTTACGTACATATAGAGTATTCCACCTGCCAAAAGATGTTGCATGGTCAATCATGAGGTGTAACCCTTTCTATAGCGATAAGAAGGAGGAATGACGATGGGGGTTTCCCTATCAGAGTCCCTTCTGCAGTGTAAAATCCCTAGAAGTACTACCATTTACTAGTATTGTGGTTGTGGCTGTGGTTGTGGTTGTGGTTATACATGCTGCAATCTAGTTCCTCCACTTCTCACAAAATCCAAAATTTTCTAACATCCTAAAAATGAAGCCCCCAATCAACTGTGTAGAAAGCTTTTTTAAAATATACCTTAAGTAATATGCCTCTTCATTTTGCGCGCTTCAACTCTTTTACGATTTCATTGCCAATTACGACTCTATCTTCCGACCTTGGATGAATGCCATCTGATAGGAAGATATGATTTTGCCCATCATGGAGCTATAACGATTTGCGAACAATTTTGACAGAATCTTATATGCACTTCACCAGTGATATTTGACGATAATGCTCAATACGCTCCAAACTGTGTATCTTTGTTGTTAGTACAATGTGCGTATGATTATGTCCTTTTATCAGTTGGTTTTTTTTCTTGAAATTGTTCAATGAAGGAGATGTTATCTTTCCTCATCGTTTCCCAGTGACACTTAATGAAGTAGAAGTTGAAGCTATAAGGACACGGGTTTTAATTTGAGGCAAATGACCATATTATCTTCCTCAGTTTCTTCTTCCGTAAATAGCATATTAAGGAGTTCATTATCATTATCATTTAAGCAATGGTGTGCCTGAATAGAGAGCTAAATTCGGTCGTAGAAATTAGTGGAGAAATGGTGTGCGAGGTGTTCTCTTATTTGTGTTTTAACCTCATATACCTCTTCAATCCATCGACCGTTTATGTCTAGTCCTCTCATTTCATTTCTCTATCAAAGTTTTCTGATCCTTGCATTATAAAATTTTGTATTTCATTTTCCGTCTTTTAGCCATAGTGTTCTGAATTTTTGGTACATGATGTGGTCCTGTCGTAGTAGTACTAAAGTTCTTTTTGTTCTTCCATTTGTTCTTCCATCTCCAAGTTTGTCAATTGTGTACTTTCTGCAATTACCTCTCGCACTTCTATGGCTTGTTGCTTCTGCTCTATGCTCCGTCCAACGTGACCGAAGACATCCTTATTTCAGCTTTGCAGAGCCCTCCTCAAGATTCTTAACTTCTTGTGTAATTTGTACTCCATCCGATTACTATGCACTTTGACCTAGTTGTTGTAACAAAAGCTTTGAAATCCTTTACTTCATTCCAAAAATTTAGTGTGCAAAATGGGGTCTTTCCAGAGTCAACTGCTTCCTATTTTAACATTATCCGATGATGATTTGAAGTCATCTTTTCCAATGCCATTTGGTGTAGGTTCGGCCATCTGAGTAACCAGTCTGGTGAGAGAAGGAACATATCAAGCCTACTGGCGGAGATATCCTTTATTTTTCCAGGTGAATCGGCGTCTCTATAGAGGAATATCCACAAGCTTTGTTTGTCTAACAAAACAGTCAAAACTCCTTCATTTTGTTAGTGAGATTTATTTGTTGATGTTTTCTTTCTTGTACATTTCTCACAGCATTAAAGTCTCCATAGAGGCACCAAAACCTATTTGGGTTTTGCTCTAGCATGCTAATAAGCTTAGACCATAATTGCTTTTTATCTGGTAGTTCACATGGGGAATATATGTTCATGATCGTGACACTCAACTTCTTGGGTCCCCAGCGTTCGACCACCACTAACATTCTGTGTGCATCCCAACTACTTTCTATTTCAAATGTCTGTGAGTTCCAAACACACATAGTATATCCCCTGAATTCTCTGCTGCATTTTTTGCTCACCAGTCAAATATGTTGTTTGTCTAGAGGTATTGACAGTCCCTAACTAAGATTGCGTCAGACTTAGTTTCTTGAATATATAACAGTTGTATTTTCTTCTTTCTGACTATCTCCTTTATGTTCGTTTTTGGCTATCTCCCATACCTCGCACGTTGTAGGATGTAATATTCATGAGGCTATTTTCGCTTCCCCGTCCGCCTTAGACTCCTTTTGAATCAGTGAAATGTTGTTACGATCCCGGACTTTTAATTGCTCAATGATGGTAACCAACTTGTCTATTGGTGCATTAGATGTTATGTCAATTTCATGTCCTAATTTTAATATTTTTGCAGACTCGTGCTTTAAATTTAAATGTCCAATATCAGTAAATAGATAAGGGTTTAGAGATTTTTTGCTAACTTGGCTTCGCGTTTGGCCTCCGTCGGTTCAGCTCGACCTTCTCCAGGTTATTCGCCAAATCCCGATTGTAATCTACTATTTTGCAAAGATGGTCTTTCTGTTTCTCCACATTTTCCATAACCAACATTTTTCGTTTTCCCAGTTTTTTCCTGTTGGCGGGCTGGATCTGTAACAGTCGCGGTCTGCTGCAAACCCATGTCATCAACATAGCCTTTTTCCTGGATTTGGGCTGCAGTTGCAGATTGTTTTAACAACCCATCAGCCTGCTGTATGGGTGCCTCGACCTTCTGATGAGGGTTGCCCTTTTCCAGGCCCAACAACATTTGACCTGCATCTACCGAGACTACTGGCAGCAACTAGTCCATCACGCAGGTCAGCCCGCTCTGCCTTTAAATGGAGCTCATTTTCACATTTTTGCCACGATCTGTTTGTAACTCGCTCAAGCTTTCATATCGCACCGCTTCAGCCGCTCGTCCGAATCCAGGCGGAGAGAATTCCAGCACATGCTCCTGTGTCTGTGCCTTAATCAATCCTATAATGATATACTTGGGCCACTCCATGGCTTTCTCAACATTTTCCCCAATGGTCCGCCACATGTATCCGTTGGGCTAGTTCTTGATATCCCATCTCTCCCGCCTCGAGACAAGGGGCTCCTGCCTTGAATCTCTCGGTTTCATGGTGACTAACGTCAATGTTGGGAATTCTATTTCACTGAATTTCCGAGGCCACCCCTCAAATGGTCGCCCCCACCGTGGTTTCACCGTCCATGGCCTCAGCCGAATTCGCTTTTCTTGGACAAACATGTTAATTCTTTATTCTCTGACCTCTACTTCGATTATGCATCCGATTTTCTCCACCATTTCATTCACAATTAGGGACCGCCCTACCAACAGGTCTGATTTGTTGGTTGTTCCTTTTTCCATTTTTATACACTTCCGAAATTGACTTGCTACTTCGGTGATGAACCATTCATCCCAACAGGTTAGCGACATGCCGTGGATTCGGATCCATGTAGCTCGGTCATTCCCCTGATTAGTCAGACTGTCTCTCAATAGTCGGACTCTTGCCTTGTCCCAACTCCCATATTACCTCATCAGCTAACAGATGAAGTTTCATGTCCTCTGCCTCTGGTCGAAGTCGGTGTAAAATTTCCTCCCTTCCAAAGGAGTGATCTTCACTTCCTCATAGCCTGTCTCGAGGAGCACAACCACTGATGTGATTGTTGGGGGTCCGAGACGAATTTGGATTCTTGCATGGTTTAAAGTAATTGGACCCTGCAATGTAAA
>JAOWBN010087731.1:0-16138 GCA_028565015.1 Pinguicula moranensis
AGAGCGCGATGCTTTCCGCTCTTGAAGCGAAGATGAAGGTTGGATTTTTGGATGGGAGTTTGGGCAGACCTGATGCTGGAACACCTATGTATATGAAATGGAAGCGTGCGAATAGTCTGGTATGTTTTTGGCTTCGAAGTTCGATGAATCTTGATTTAGCGAAGAATTACATGTTTGTTCATGATGCACAAGAACTTTGGGAAAGCCTTGAACAATGGTTTGGTACCTCCACTCTGCCACATTTATTTGACATTAAAAGAGGAATGTCTACCCTTAGACAAGGGAATATGTCAATCAACGATTACTTTGGGCGGCGGAAAGAGTTTTGGGATCAATATGATCAGTTGAGAGTGATTCCACATGTGGTAGGACATGCTGGTGATTTGTTGAAAAGGTTGAAAAATGAGGATCGTGTAATGGAATTTCTTATGGGACTTAATGATGTCTATGATGTAGAATGGAGTCAAATAATCTATATTGAACCATTATCACAGTTGGACAAAGCATACAACATGATTGTAACTGCAGAAAAGCACCTTGAAGTGAGCACAAGACTTGCAACAGGAACTGATGGAATGAATTCTGCAATGCTGGCTAAAGGCATGACTTGGAAGAAGGATGGCTTGATAAATCATAAGGAAGGTTTTCGAAAGGATGATAAACGAAACTTGAAATGTTCACACTGCACTAAGTCCGGACATACTATAGAATCATGTTTCAATTGAAAGGATACCCTGAGTGGTGGGATGAGCTGATGAAGAAGAAAGGGAAGCCATATCATGCAGCTCATCATGTTGATGTGGGAGAAATCACAGGCTCTTCAGACACTCCGCTGGATCAGGTTGATGGTGGCATGGTAAATCTGTATTAAGTCATTGGCAATATGCAGAAAGACATCCAGCGTCTCTACAAAGGAAAGGCCCCAGCATGTGACAAACTAGACAATTTAATGCTCAATATGGATCACTATGGAGACTTTGCAGGTACTAATGTTTTATCCTCTTTACGGTTGCTTAGTACTAATGATATTAGTCAACATGAATGGATCATTGATACTGGAGCAACAAACCACATGTGTGTGGATCTGACTTTGATGAAAAACATAAGGAAGTTCAGTGCACTTACACCGATTTGGCTTCCGGATGGGAGTGTGAAAGCAGTGGAATGCAGTGGAGATGTTGAGCTGTGTGAAGGAGTGATGTTGAAGTCATGTTTATATTTGTCCGGCTTCAAATACAATTTGCTATCAGTGAGAAAATTATCCAAATGTTCAAGATTCAGATTTCAGTTTTACCCTGATTTTTGTGTGGTACAGGACCTGGATAACCACAAAATCATGGGAGTTGGGAAGGTGAAGGAGTTATACATCATGAATGCTGCTTCATTTGACCCTGACGAAATATTGAAGATTCAAGATACTTTCTTTAACTGTTTAGTTCAATCACAACCTCCAGAATGGTTGAGTGTGGAGAATGAAATTGAGAGTGACAGTGTGTGTTCTGCTGTCACAACAAATGTTTTGCATAAAAGGATGGGACATCCTTATAGTGATGTAATAAACCATTTGGATAACTCTGTTGTTGGTTCAATGAAAGGACTACTTGATGATTGTGAAATATGCCATCTATCTAAACAATGCAGATCACCCTTTGAGGACAGTGTGCACAGATCCAAGCATTGTTTTGATCTGATTCATCTGGACGTGTGGGGGCCGTACAAGAAACCTTCTTTAAGTTGATGCAATTATTTTTTGATTGTTGTAGACGACATGAGCAGATGTACATGGATATTTTTGTTCAAACATAAAGATCAGGTGCCAAAGTTAATTGAGAATTTTCTCTCAATGACACTGACACAGTTTCAGACACATGTGAAGAAAGTGAGAACGGACAATGGTACTGAATTTGTCAATGCACATTGTGGTGACATGTTTAATCGCCTGGGAATTGAACATCAAAAGAGTTGTGTGTACACGCCTCAACAAAATGGGATAGTGGAAAGAAAGCATAGGACTATTCTGCAGGTTGCGAGATCTCTGTTGTTCCAAGTTGGATTGTCAAAATTGTTTTGGGGGGAGTCAGTTCTGACTGCTACATTCTTAATCAACCGTTGGCCAAGTAAAGTGTTGGGTTGGATGTCACCCTATGAGTTGCTGTATCAACAAACACCTGATATTAGTAAGCTGAAGGTTTTTGACTGCATTTGTTATGCAGTGGATACTACCCCCAGTAGAGA
Organism: Pinguicula moranensis; assembly: GCA_028565015.1. NCBI lineage: Eukaryota > Viridiplantae > Streptophyta > Magnoliopsida > Lamiales > Lentibulariaceae > Pinguicula > Pinguicula moranensis. Next base: position 2,236 of record JAOWBN010087731.1, read on the forward strand.
TAAATTTGATTCAAGGTCTCACCGTGGTATATTTGTGGGGTATATAGTGGGCCATAAGGGGTACAAAGTATACATACATGAAGCCAAGAAAGTGATAGTATCAAGGGATGTATATTTCAATGAAAACAGTTTCTGGACAATGCCTTCTGCAGATGTGAGTGGGGTTGTATTGCCTTCTCATATCTCTCAAAGGGATGATGATATTGTGCAAAATTCTGACTGCAGAATCACACCACCAGTAGATGTGGAGTTATCAGAATTGGAGCCATCATGTAATATTGAAAGTTCATCAGATGAGACACCATCAGAACCTGCAATCACACAACCTATTGATACAAATTCTGAATTTATTGCACCAAGGAGGAGTCAAAGAGCTAAACAAAATCCGGCCTGGATGGAAGACTTTCATACATCTTTTACCTGCAATGATCTACCAGGAATGTTCACAGATGAGTATTGTGAGTTCTTGGCCAACATCTCAACTATACCAGAACCGAGAAGCTATAATCAGGCCAAGACAGATGTTAAATGGCTTGAGGCCATGAAGAAAGAGTTGTCAGCCTTGGAAGAGAACAATACTTGGAGGATTACCAAACTACCTGAAGGGAAGAGAGTCATAGGATCGAAGTGGGTGTACAAAGTGAAGTATAAGCCGAATGGGACCATAGAAAGATACAAGACAAGGCTTGTGGCCAAAGGATACACACAAGTGGAGGGAGAAGACTTTGATGAAGTGTTCAGTCCTGTAGCAAAGGTGGTTACTGTCCGGATGTTACTTGCATTGGCAGCAGCCAGACATTGGAGCATTCAACAATTAGATGTCAACAATGCGTTCTTGCATGGAAAGTTGGAGGAGGATGTGTACATGTTTCCACCACTTGGGTATTCGGGTGCCAAGAAAGGAGAGGTGTGCAAGCTGATGAAATCTCTCTATGGACTTAAGCAGGCTTCACGCCAATGGAATGTGGAGTTTACTGATAAACTACAAGCCTATGGATTCAAGCAATGTGTGCACGATTCTTGCCTTTTCACAATGCACTCAGGATAGCATCAACTCTTCCTTCTAGTGTATGTAGATGATGTCCTCTTAACTGGATCTTCTAGTGCTGAGATATCAAAGGTGAAACGGTACCTGGACGAGACATTCACTATTAAAGACATGGGAGAAGCAAGATACTTATTGGGAATGGAGATAGCTAGATCAAGGAGTGGCCTATATATCAGCCAAAGGAAATACACCCGAGACTTGTTACATGATGCTGGTTTTCTCACCTGTAATACTGTCTCAACTCCACTGCCTGCAGGGTTGAAATTCGAATCTGATGACAAGGATGAGACACCAATCGACCACAATCCTGAAAAATATCGTAGGGTCATTGGAAGGCTGTTATACTTGAACTACACAAGGCCGGATATTACATATGCCATCCAACAATTAAGTCAATTTGTTCATAGACCAAGGGAATCGCATTGGCAAGCGGCTGTTCATGTGCTGAAATATCTGGCTGGGCACATTACCATTGGTCTCTACTACCCTAGTGGAGTCTCTTTACAGCCGGTGGCATATAGTGATGCGGATTGGGGAAGTTGCAGAACCACAAGACACTCACTCACGGGATATTGCATTTTCCTTGGATCGAGTTTGGTTTCATGGAAAACGAAAAAGCAGGCGACGATATCTTGCTCCACAGCAGAAGCAGAATACAGGGCGATGTCTGCCACTGCCAAGGAGTTACAATGGATAGACTATATGATGCAAGAGTTCAGAATTGATTTTGAGAAACCGGTTCCTTTCTTCTGTGACAATAAGGCAGCATTGGAGATCACAGCAAATCCCGTGTTTCACGAACGGACTAAGCACATTGAAATAGATTGTCATGTAGTCCGGGACAAGTATAAAGCAGGTTTGATCCAACCTTTGCACATTCGATCTTCAGAGCAGTTAGCTGATGCTTTTACCAAAGCTCTGCCCGCAGCTAGCTTCGCATCGTTATTGTCCAAGATGAGCTTATTGTTGAAGTATTCGAAAGCTGCATCAATTAATAAGGATGACACGGATTGTGATCAGAAGATAAATGATCAGATGGGTCGAGATGATGAAGAACAGGACAGAGCAAATCTGTTGAAGCCGAAAACAGAGTGCTCAAGTGATTTTGAGGACAAACGACGACCGCACGATCCACATTAGATCGTGCGGTTCGGATAAGACGCTTAGCTGTAATTAGCTGTTTCACGATTTTGTAAGTAAAGCGATATAAAAACGATTGTAAGTTAATGAGGAGAGGCGGCAAGAAATAAATGAATTAGAAGGAAATTTGAAATAACCATTTTTCTTCAGTCGGGTAGGCTCAGGCTCAGGCTGCTGAACTAGAGTGCAGAGTTCCAAATTTTCAATATTACAGCCTTTTTACCCTTGTTTTATCTGCAGAGTTACAAAATCAATGATTTCCCTTCAATATATAATGGAACGCATACAAACACAGTTCAATACCGCAGAAGGAATAAAAGACAATTACCTTAACCTTCTGTTCATTTGCAGGAGGAGCACTCGCATAGTTCCTTGCAAACTGAAATAAATTACAGAAATCAATAGCACAATAAAAACTATGTCTCACATCTACATGGATACACATATTCATCTAAAAATAAGCCTATACCTCACTTTACGCTTACTATATCTTAGAAAGTATTTACGAAAATAATGAAGAAATTGAAGTTAGAAGAACGAAAAAACTTGAGTTTAAATAAAAAGTCGACGAGTCGTATGCCCTGCCAAAGCAAACAATAAGTTGCTCCTACATTTCTTTTCTTTGTAACAAATGGGTAAGCGAGGTAATATACAAGAATTTAACGTAAGCATAGAAATTTAGGGTTCTTCTATAGGATTGCAAAAATTCGATACATTTTCTAACGAAAACTTTGATCCAAAAGGACCAACATCCCGACCGAATAACAATAAGCCATATCATGGTCCGTTTAAACCCATCATCCAAAAAAAACATTTTCCACAGTTGTACCTCCTGGCTGGAGATAGTCGGGCACAATACGGGTTTCACAACGAGAGATCTCTTAGCGATGGATGCATTGTCGAGAGTGATAGTCCGTCGGAGAAGTGAAATGCCCGATCTCAAACGCCCTGCCATTTCGATTACCGATTTGGTGAATTTCCCGTTTCTCTTTCTGGAGTTTCGCCGTTAGGTTTTGTACATAGAGTCCAAATGTAAAAAGTCGTTAAATAAAATGAATTAAACTAATAAAAATTATCGGAGTGAAGTAAACTAACTAAAAATAATTTATAAATAAAAATAAAAGACTTATAAAAAAAATATTTTATTATATTTTATTTCAGCGTGTTCTGTTTTATGTATTGTTTGTTAATTTACTTTTTTTAATATTTTTTACTTCATTATATTTGTATTTTATTTTATGTTTATTTCAGTTTATTTTATTTTTATTTGTATTTCAACTTATTTATTTTGGTTTGTTTTGTCTTATTTTTACTTCACTCCTTATTAAAATGGTTAATTGAAGATTCCCTAATCCTCATATAAAAAAGAATTCACCTAATTTACATAAATACATTAAAAATTTATAAATTAATAATATTGAGACCATAAAAAATCATAATTTAATAAAAGTATTATTTTATGGATTAACTAATAAAATATTAATTTATAAAAATGTTAATAGATTTAGATTAAATAAAATATGAAAAAGACAATGACCAAAGCGATGAATTATCTTAAAATTTATTTTACAAATATACAATTTTTTTAAACGATTTTCTGTTGGTGAAACCCAAACCATGTTCAAAACGTCGAAGTCCTCATCAAATCAATTCTGCGTAGCTTTGACTTGTATGCCTAGTTCGAGGAATAACTGTTTTCTTTAACCCCATGGAAAATGAGTAGTAAGAATTTTCAAATAAAAACTCCTGCTGCATCTTTGTTGCCATAGATTTAGGGCCTCCATCTTTGTCATTTATAAACCCATAGATCTTGGTTAGTAATGTCCTCCCTATTTGTTTTATGAGCCGTCCGGAGCATCATATCATGATACTTCTACTATCGCATGAAAATATGGCAATCTACATCTTTCAAGTCTATGTGTTCCCATGTTTTCATTGGACAATTGTGCTTCATTGATAACCCTCTTATTTTCCTTTGTAGAGCCTCGCTTCGCAAGAGCATCCATAATGTTGTTGGCTTCCCTAAACTGGCGCTGCACCACTATGAATGAACCCACCAATTTTTGCATAAGTTCCCCCCCCCCCCAGTATTTTCATAGATACCATATGTCACATCTATTTTACGAATCTAGTTAACCAACAACATCAAAACATATTCTATGATTATGTAGTCACATCCTTATTCGTTGCAGAGTTTGATTCCTTTCGATATTGCCAAAGTTTTGCGCTTTTATTTGTTCATATGCTTAAACGTTCATTTTCATCTCATACTATGCCTCCATCACCCGATGGTTGCGGGGTTCCAAGAGAGTTACCATCATAATTTATCTTCATACATCCTGTATGCGACGACTGCCAGGTGATCACTCTATTTCTTACTTCTTCTTTGTTTTTGACTTTATGTTTAACAACTCGAGAATCTGCTGGTCTGATACCTCTAAAGACAAATATAAATAAGCATTATTGGCAATTTCAATAATACGATATCGTACCTACTGCCAAAGATGGTCCACGGTATGTCGGGAGTCTTCAAAATAAACTTTGCATCTTCTCAGCCATAAACACCATATAATAATGACGGGGTCGTGCACACTAAGACATCTCTCAGGTTAACCTTTCTGATGTAGATGTTCAAGGCTCAAAATGCATTTGGATTATGTTATGATCAAAGATCCCACACAGGGGGCGTTGCATGATGAATGTTAAAGCCTAAAGCCCAGGCAAATCTTATCCATGCAAAACCTATGTTGCCATTTTCATGCAAAGGCGAAGGTGGCCATGCAAGCCCAGAAAGCGTTTGATTTCAAGATGGAAACTTGCGTCGAGGAAAGAGTGCATGTTCGAGGGAGGGTCTTGGCCCTATGAGGAATTTGGCTCGTAAAGAAAGTCTGGGCAAAAAGTCACATTGATTTGAAGGTTTTATTATTTATTATTATTTTAGAGAATTATTAATGGTTGAGTTTTATCCATTTTTGAATTCTTAGACAAGATAAAATCCTATGTTGTTTGAGTTTTATCCATTTTCAAAATTCTTAGATAGGATAGAATCCTAGGTTGTTTGGGGGTCTTAATAAATTTGGGAATTAGAATCCAAGTCTTAGGTTATTTCTTTGTCAATAAAAGGCATGTACTCGACATTGAGACATTTACCCTTCTATTTGATTTTTAATTACGAACTCGAGAGAAAAATCTTTGTTCTTTAATTTATTATTTTGAAGAGAATTAGGTTGCATGCACCTTAGGGTCTATGTAAAAGTTGATCATTTGATTACGTACTGATCCTACTGTTAGATGTTTGATTAAGCCTTTGTTTTCATTTGTTTCTAGCATAACTGTTAGCTAGCGGTTGATGAAGCATGTTGGTTGGGTTCCTAAGGCATAACACAATTCTCCATCTCATTTCTTATCATCTTCTCTATTTTGTGAAACCTTTTGTTGGGTTACACGTCGTATCTTATTATATATTTTGAATTTGCTCGTCTTTATGCAAGAATTAAATTACTAAATCTATGTTTCTAGCAGATATACGTAGAATACGTATCAATTTGCAAGACCCCTCCTCGAACATGCACTTTTTCCTCCATGAAAGTTTCCATCTTGAAACCGAACATTATTTGGGCCTACATGGCCACCCTTGCCTCTGCACGAAAATTAGGGTTCGCATGGAAATGGCCACCTAGGGTTTGCATGAGCTTTAGGCTTTCACGTCCCCCCTGCTTGCTGACTGAGCCCCCCTGCGGGGGATCTTTGGTCATTCAATAATCCAAATTTGTCTTGAGCATCAAACATCTACATCATTCCCTCCCTATTTGGAATGATTATTTATCTAATCCAAATCTTCATGCTTACGTTCATAGGCCATATTAATGTAAATTAGTATCCCTCCGCTTGGAACAAATTTTACCATGAATTTTTGTTGGGTTCCAAAGATAATCCTTGTTTTTCTTACTAGAATTCGTACATTTATAGACATTTGTGTGCCAATTCTCATTGGACTTGAATTTGGATTTGAAGAACAAAGATAGTGGTATCAACGAGTGAATCTATCCCCTCACTAAATGTAAACCTCCTTTTGAGTGTTGTTGGGTTGAATGTTATTGGGACATTTGGAAAGTGAGTTCTTACCAAATCTTATTTCTATTGTGTTGTATTGTTTATGGTGAAAACAGGTCATCGGCAGAAGGTCTGACGGTCCGATTGTAAGTAATTATAGCATAACCTAGTTCCATGGTTTTTGACAATCGGAGGACTAAACGTGGTTAGAGAACTCATCACGATTCATTCAGACCAGAGGAAATCAAATTCTATTGTGAGCTAATGGTTTCCGAACAACACTGTGCAGTTTCGGTTTTGTTGGCGTTCGGAGGTCCAAACGTGGTCGTGACTAAACATTTAACTGGGATCAGACTACTCGTCAAGATTCACCCAAGGACAACAAATTATAACGATTTGATCATGAGTTATTGGGTTTGGAACATACTACTCTCTTCTTCATACACAATTTATTATCCGTAGCTAATGATTCTTGGAGACGATCTACATGCGACCTTGACTGTTATAGGAGAAAACATGGCTGTTAGGAGAGATAAGGTTGGTCAGATTGATGCAATTGTCGAACGATTACTGATTGTAAGCGCATGTTGGTGCAATTTATGCAGCAACATGCATACAACATTTGTAGTAATGGTGTCAAAGGTGAAACTCATGGTCCATAAGAGTAGTCATGTCATGAGGTATGCTGCTCCTGTTGTTTTAAAGAAGACAACTAGTATTTCACTTGGAGAATATACTGAGGATATTGATACTATTCAAGAATCAGGGTGTTTAGCATTCGAGATATCCCTGAAAAGGTATAAGAAGAATTAAGTCATCTCGCCGACATCTCTGCAGCCCGTGTAGGAACTCATGTCTATACTACGTGTAATTAAATATCAAAGTGGAGCGAATGTTTAACATGAGTGTATGCATAATAAAAATATAAAGAGTTCCTAACCAATGATCAATGTTTTTTTTATAAGCCAAAAATTCATTGAATAAAAGAATATTTACAGTTTCTTACCAGGGGTAATAGCAGAAAAAAAAAAGTGGAAAAAAAATAGTCTGAGGTCTCGATCTACAAGACTAGGGACTACAAACCATCATACACAACAAGTGCTAGGTACATAGATGAGGAATCATGCTAGTGGGTAACATGGACTAGAGAGGAGCAAAATTGATCCATTGATTCTCAGCTATGCATGCTGCCATTCGGAGATGACTACAGGTGTCTTCACCTTGCTAAAGACCCAGCTCGGCCTGTATAATGTATAGCATAGGTCTATGATATTGCTATAAATTTCCTTTAAGTAATGACTTAGAGGATATTCAAGCATTGATTTCAACCATCAGCTATTCAGGGTGTCGTATGACTCCAGGTGTCTTTATTGTAGTAGATAACAAGGCTCGGCCTGTTAACCTTATAGCATTGTAGCCGTGTGATTTTTGCCCCTCTCTTGTTTAAAATTGCTGTTAGTTGTCTCCTTCCAAACCATAATCATTGTTGCCTTCCCACCTAACCTGTACCATCATGCGGTAGAAAGGCAATATCCAAGCACAAGTAGTAAAAAGTGGCATGTCACCATGTTCTCAAAGTTGTAGCCTCAATTTTGTATAACCTAGCATGATGACAATAAAGAAACAAACTAAACCACATGCCCTTGTTTGAAAGCTGCTAAGAACTGCTGCGGCAGTGCCCTCACCACCAATGGCTCATCGGCTTGTAATAAAGTATATGCCTCAAGTTCTTGTTTGCAGTGCTGCTGCGGCAGGTCCCTCACCATCAAAGATTCATCAGCTTCACTTCATGGAGCAGCCACGAGCTACACCACAGATGGGGTTACCTACTCAGCTCATGGTTAGTGTTTGGTTCAGTGTGAACCTTCCTGCACTTTATGTAGCAGCAGAGTCATCAAATATTACATGAGAATAATTGTAATTGCAGTCAGTAGTCTAATCGGAAAGCTATACAAATCAGGGGGTTTAATAACCAATCCGACAAAGAAAAAGGAAATAAGCTTATCCCTCTCACAGCTTTGGTCCACTGCCACGTCTAACATTGGATTCTGTGGAGCAGCTGAGATGTGTTGACTTCCACAACCAAGAAGTGAAGTCTGTTTCTACTTCTCGAGATTGCCCAAGCCGTGGCAAGCTAGATAGAGGACCAAACTGCTTTATTTACTCCAGCTAGTTTGAGATTGGTGAAGGTCTGAAGTGTGAGACCCTGATCAGTACCTTCCATTAGCATGCTACTACTGATACCCAACCATGCTGTTAATTTGATCCATATCTTGGTTGTAAGTACACATGAATTGAAGAGGTGCTCAGTGGTTTCCTCTGCAAATTGACAGAAAGTGCAGTTTAAATTCTGATTAGCTGGAATGATTCACCTTAACTGCAGGACAGCTTTGACTGGGATGGCATTCTATAGCAACTTCCACATGAAGATACTGATTTTTTTAGGGGCAAATTGATTCTAGACCTGCTGCACGAGATGCCCTTCCAAGTCAGTGAAAGCAGGTTAATAGTAAGAGAAGATTTTTTTATATGCTTCATTAGAAATGTATAGGCCATCCATGTTCCCTATGAAACTATATCTGTCTACTCTTTGGTCTAAAGGGAAACAGTCCTGTAGGTGTGCAAACATACCCTGGTAGTCCGCAGTTTCATTACCCCTTAAATTCCTCCTCCATGTCCATTCCCAAATCCATCTGACACCATCCCATCTACCTGATTGAGCAATAGTGGCCTCTTTGTCTTCTGCAACTATATATAGTCGAGGGTACCTCTCTGCTAGGGTCATAGAACTGCACCATTTGTCTTTCCAGAATAGGGTGCCTTCTCCATTACCAACTCTGATAGTGCACATGTCAGTGAACCAGGGTGCAGACAATACATTTTGCAGCCCTGTCCACCACTTAGAGGCGTATCTTCTTGATCTTCTTCTATGCCTGAGTGCTGGGTTGGTTGCTTAAGTGCATGGTGCATGCCTAATAGTAATCTGCCCCTCTCTGCATATTTAGAACTAATGACTCTATATGCAAGGGTGGGCTCTCCTTGTAATAATCGTTCACCCCATTTTCCTAACAGTGCTAAGTTAGCCTGTGGATCTTTGACTCCCAAACCTCCTTGAGAAGTAGGTGCTAGGAATTTATTCTAGGATACCTAGTGTATTTTCTTCCTCTCTGGATTCTGCCCCCATAAAAATCTCCTCATAGTCTAATGCATTTGTTTGATCACTGCTTGAGGAGCTTTATAAAAGCTGAAAAAGTGAGCAGGTATGCTATTTAGGACAGAATTAAGGAGAATCAGTTTACCTCCCTCTGATATGTATTTGTGTTCCCACCTGTGTAGTCATTTCGAGATCCTATCTAAGACTGATTTCCAAGTCTTCGACTGTTGTGGATTAGCTCCTATGGGAATTCCAAGATAGTTAAAGGGTATAGAGCCAGGGGGCATCCAATAAAATCTGCCATTGCCTTAAGGGTTTGCTCCGGAACATATATCCCTACCAAGTGTGTCTTTTTGTAGTTGATCTTCAGGCCAGAGATCGTTTCAAAGTTAAGGAAGATGGCTCTGAGCATCCTAACTGTTTCCCATGTAACCTGGCCAAAAACAATGGTGTCATCTGCGAATTCCAAGTGAGAAATAGGCACTTTTCCCTTGCCAATGTGCAGAGGTTTCAGCAAGTCTAATGCCATTGCTTTTTTGAACAAACTGGACAGCCACTCAGCAACTACAAGAAACAACGAGGGGGAGAGTGGATCCCCCTGTCTAAGACCTCTTGTAGGATAGAATTCGGATGTTGGGCTGCCATTGATTAAGACTGAAGCAGAAGCAGATTCTAATAAAGCTCTAATCCACCAAATCCAGCAGGATGGCAGTCCCATGCTGGTCATTACTCCAAATAGGTAGCTCCAATTTAAGGTATCAAATGCCTTCTCAAAGTTTATTTTGAGGATCAAGGCTGGACTATTCAATTTTTTGATCTCATCTACAACTTCATTTGCCACTATAACCCCCTATACTAATTTCTTTCCCCTCATGAAGCCCATATGTTGTGAAGAAATCAAGTCAGGCAAGACTGCTCCCAGCCTAATGGATAGTACTTTGGCTGTAATTTTTGGCATGGCACCTATAAGCGTTATAGGCCTATAGTCTTGCACCTCCAATGGTTCTTTCCCTTTAGCAAGAAGGATGATGTGAGCATAGTTGGTTCCTTTAGACAGGGAACAGTTCCTGTAGAATTCAGAAAATAACAAACAGATATCAGATTTCATTAGATGAAGGAAATGCTTTATGAAGTGAAAGTTAAAACCATCCGATCCTGGACTTTTGTTGCTACCACACTTAGAGATGGCATCCAATATTTCTGTCTCTTCAAAGGGGGCTGGCAAAAATCTTTGTTGAGCTGCAGATATAGTTGTGAAGTTTAAGTTGGACAGCTTTGGTCTAGTGTTGATAGTTTCAGTATATCTTTCTGAGAAATGTTTCTTAAAGCATTCCTTCACTTCTCCAGGATCATCTAGCCACCGGTCTCCTTCCCAGATGCCATGTATAAAAGTTCTGTGTCTGTTGCTATTTATACTTTTATGAAAAAAGGAAGAATTTGCATCTCCTTGCTTCAATCAAGTAAGTCTAGATTTATGGTATTTGGTGCTTGCCAGTGTATTATTGACTATGTGGAGCCGCTCTATGAGGGACAGAATGAGATCATTGTTCAAGTCATCTTCCTCCTGGTCAGGTACTCGTTGCTCAGCTTCCCGGATCAGACTGTCCAGTTTTTGTCTAATTACAGTCTGCTCAAGGCTTAGGTCCTAGGGGCCTGCATGTTCCATACCTTGATGTCTGGTTTGATTGCTTTGAATTTTTCTCTGATTCTGAAACTAGCATAGCCTTGCAGAGCCGTAGTGTACCATAAGTGTGTAACCAGATCATTATAATATTATCCTCCAACCATAAGTTCAGTACCTACATTGGCTTCGACCCCCAGTTCTGATTTTTATTAGCAAGACAGATTGGAATCTGGTCTGAGTCCTCTTTAGCCAGATCTGATTGTATCCACTGATTTTGCATGTCCCCAAGCTACTGCCCATTCACCAGGAACCTGTCAAGACGACTCATAGCTTTCAGGGAGGGTAAGTACCAAGTAAATCTTCTTCCTGTCATCCGAAGATCTGCTAGACCCATCTTAGTGATAAACTCTCTAAACTTGCACATCTCCTAAGCATTAGAATGGAGAGCTGTGCCTTTTCTCTCCCATGGTTCTAAGATTGCATTGAAGTCACCCATAAGGCACCATTTCTCTTGGTCCTTTCCTAGTTTACACTCTATAAGCTCATGCCATTGTAACTGTTTCAGTGTCCTGTCATTTGGTCCATAGATATTGATCATATTAGAGACTCTCCCTTCATCTTTGCAGCAACCAGCTACACCCAGGAAACTTTCCCCATCAATAATTCTCTGTTTATGGAACTTATTAGCATTCCAGATGCAGATTAGCCAACCTGATTGTCCCCTTGCTCCCTTAAATATCCAGTTAAAGTCGGCATCATACCAAAGAAATTCACAGAATCTTTTATCTACTTGCTCCATTTTTGTCTCCTGTAGACTCACAAAATCAGGTCTTTGTTTTTGAATAAGCTGACAAAGTCCATCTCTCCTTCCTTGAGCACACAATCCCTTAATATTATAAGTTAGTAATTTCATACTGACCCGGATGTCCCTTGTTTCAGTGGCTTTAGTACCAGCTTCTGAGTTATGGTTGTTAACAGGTGTTTGCCTTCACTAGGGCATAGGTTATAAGAGATCCCCAGCTTTTTCCCAATGTCCATGATGAGGTCAACTTCATTGTTTGGCAGTGGAGGACTGACTGATGTTTGAACCGCAAGCGGATCAAGCCAATCCTCTAATACAACTAGATTAATAGTTCTCTCCGGATTGTTGTCCTGCCTGGTTTGTCTCCTTGTTTTAGGCCTTGAACTTCTTAGTTTTGCATCCCTTTCGAGGTGGGGCTTTTAGGCAGGGGGACCATTCTTGATATAGGGGGAAAATCCTCATTTTGTGGTACCTTAGTATTTGTTTCTTGCTAACTAGCTACTATTTCAATAACAACAACCTCTTTTTGGGATACAATATTTACATTATCCAGATCCACAACAACTTTTAGAGCCCTTCTGGATTCATTGGCACCAACTTCTATCACATGAACCACCATGTTCAACACGGAGTCTATAAGTTGTTTTTCCTCAACCGCTGCAGGTGAGTTCTCCTTTGTGAGGCTGTCTTCAAGTTGCTTTCTAGGATTAGATTCCTGTTGTGTGAGATCTTGTAGTATCTTACTACTAGACACTCGTTGTGGATCTATAACAGGTATAGCCTCAGGTTGGCCTAGCTGTGTCTCTGCAAACCTTTCATGTGTATCTGCTACCCTGTCATGTGGCACCTCAAAGTCTTCCATTCTAGGAGTATCCTTACTAGTTGTGTTCAAGTCAGAACGGGACAAAGGCTACCAGTTAAGCCGCTTTGGTAACCATGATGGAGAGGCATGTGGAGGATTTTGTTCACCATGTGGTGTCAATTCAGGGGTAGGTGCTAAATTTCCATCTAAAAGTTTTTCATTTAGTCCCTCTAGGGTGTCAGAAGACAATCCCAATGAGACTACAGAGTCTTCATCATCATCCGTTAGAGGAAGCAGATCATCAGACCATTTACAAGGTAATGGTAAAGCCTCTCTGATATACAGATGATGGGCCGTTCCATTAAGCAATATCCCAAGGTCTTGTTCCAGTCTTGATTTTAATGGGATCTTAATCAGTAGATGTGCCACTTCCAGATCTTGTTTGAGCAGAGTGGTGTTTGAGATTCTTATCAGCTTCCCTAATCGATTACCTATGGCAGTTAAGTTGGCTACAGACCATGCTGTCAAAGGAAAGCCGTACACCTCGGCCAAGCACAAACGGTTGGATTTTGGAATATCAGTAGTCCACGGTCTTATGTCATGGACCCAATTGGATAACCACAGTTTATCATTTAGCAATAAGTTACCAATATCCAGGGGTTCATTCTCCCATAGGAGAATCAATCCATCACCAATCGAACTAGCCAACATGTTCATATAACCAGCAGCCTTCAAGGCCATTTGAAACTCACCAAGTCCCTCAATGTTTGTAAGTTTCCCCACATAGCTGCTTTTTAACCATTCAAAATTCCAGCTATTTAGAGCTAGAAGATTCTGAGCTGAGTAAGATTCAGGCATGTCATTAGCATCAGCCACACCATGAAGAAGCTTACTCACCCATAGTCCTTTAGGCTGAGGCATGGTCACCTTTGTTTGCGCATTTTGTAGAGTCTGTAGTTTCTTTGCCTCATAGATGCTCCTTTGAATCCTTTGCTTAGGGTAATGAGATCGATTTGCCTGAAGCCTGTAGGATCCAAACCATGTATTATTTAGCTTGAGCAAAAATAGATCAATATCATCTACCTCAGAGTACTCCACAAAGCCAAAGGGCAATCCCCTATTATTCAGCTTTCGGGCGATAGATATCTCCTTAATCTAGCCTTGTCGCTTCAATGCGCTATGGAGGCGGTCTGCATCACATCCCATGGGGAAGTTTGTGATATAGAAGCTGATTGAGCTCTCCTTAGTCTGTGCTATGCGTGGTTCAAGTCTCTCATGGG
>JAOWBN010087842.1:0-11823 GCA_028565015.1 Pinguicula moranensis
TACAACATTGGAGAGCCAATCGGAGTACTGTACTTTTTCAACGTACCCTGCTTGAAGGAGTTTTTGTACTTCTTCTTTGATGATTTTATTCCGCTCGGGGCCGAAATGTCTCCTTTTTTGTTGTATCGCCTTGGTTCCGGGTTTGATATTGAGTTGATGTACAGCAACACTTGGACTGATTCCAGGGAAATCTTCTGAGGTCCAAGCGAATACATCTGCGTGTTCCCTTAAACATTGTATGAGATTAGTTTCTAGGTCAAGTTCGAGCTCCGCGCCAATTCGCACGGTCTTTTCTGGATCATTCTCATAAAGAGGAATGTCTTTGATCTTTGTGGGAGTCGTTGATGCAGGCTCAGATACTTGACAAATCTTGGGTATTTTCTCTCTTCTTTGAGGGAACGGTTGGACCTCCTTCTCTTGAGGGCGGGGTCTTTTTAGAGATGCTTCATAGCATATACTGGCAATGCGAAGGTTAGCTCGGATCTGTCCTATTCCGTGTTTCGTTGGGAATTTCATCACCATATGGTACGTGGAGACAACAACTTGTAATTGGAATAAACTTGGTCGCCCAAGGATTATGTTGTACGAGAAGGGCGCTTCTACGAGCAGGTAGGTGACGGGAATACTTCTTTTTTGTTTTCCAGACCCGAAAGTGGTGTCTAATTCCACTGTACCAATGGTTTTGACTTCAGCTCCTCCAAATCCTTGTAGGGAAATAGTTGTGTTCTGTATAGTGACGTGATCCAAACCCATTCTTTGATAGGCATCCATGGATAGAATGTCGGAGGCGCTTCCTTGGTCGATGAAAATTCTATCAACGACATAGCCAGCGACTTTCGTTGAGATTACCATCGGATGAGAGTGAGGTTCGGCAGTTTGAAGATCTTCATCACTAAATTGGATCGGGGGGCTGGGTGGTCCCGAATATATTTTGGCTACTTGTTCGAACCTTCGTTGCTTTCTTTTCTGGCTGCGGTTCGAATCTTCTTCCATGCAATCGCCGGTAATCATGGCGATTCGAGGCTTTTTTCCTTTCAGGTAATCAATTATCTTCTTCAGGGATCCAAGGACGAGTATGGTTCTGAATATTTCTTTGCCTTCTGTTTTTATCCTTGATCCACTCAGGAATCCTTCTTGAGCTAGTCGTTCCAGTTCATCTTTTAAGTGCTGGCATTCGTTTGTTGCATGTCCATGATCTCGGTGGAAGTTGCAATATCTTTCAGAGTGCTTTCTGTGATTGCTGGGCTTCATCCCTCTTGGTGCCATTAAGAGTCCACTTGGCCCAATAACCCTTAAGATGTCTTCTTGAGGTGCATGCAACGTATGGTACTCAGAATATTTCTGTCATCTGGAAGTCTTATCGATTTTTTTGATTGGGATAGGTACAGTTTTGCTTCCCCTTTTTTCTTCCGGTCTCCAAATATGTCAGGGTGTCCGGGATTCTGGGGCAACTTTTTCCTTTTTGATGGGCCCGCCATTTCTTTGAGGCGGATATGTTTTCCACAGATTTCACTTAATTTTCCGTGATTCGATGGGGGGTCCTCCATTAGGGCTGCCACCAGGGGTCCGTATTGAAGACCGTGAAGCAATGCATTTATTCTTAGTGGAAGAGATAATCCGGGCGTATCGATGCACGCTTGATTGAATCGTTGCAAATATTCTCACAGGGGTTCATCGGGCCTCTTCTGGAAATTGGATTTCAGGAAATGTACGGGAGCCCGATCTACTCTTTGTTGGGTGGCAAAGGCTTGCAAAAACTGTGTTGTTAATTCGTGAAAACTCCAGATGGACTCTTCAGGAAGAGATAGAAACCAGTCTTGCGCGGCTCCACTTAAGGTCAAAATAAATATTCGGCACGCAGCAGCTTCGGATATGGGTGTTATTTCCATATGAAGCGTGAAAGACTTTACATGTTGTCGAGGATCTGTGTCTCCGGAATATTTGGGGAGACGATCGAGTGTAAGCGGGGTCAAAGATACAACTTCTTGTTGTATGCTCTTGCAAAAAGCCCTACTCAAAATTACTGGAAGTTGAGCGGTGATCGGAGCAGGTGGAGTAGACACCGGGGGACGTGGGTTTCGGTGTCCTTGTTGAGCGAGCATATATCGCATTTCGCTCTGCATCTCGTTTTTGAATTCGGTCATCAAACGAGCGAGATCATCGCTGATTACCGGGGGAGGGACAGTTGTAGTTGGGACCACGAGTAATGGCGGAATCCGCCACCCAGAATTGTCCGGATTCATCCCGAAGCTGTTGAAAAGATTTTCGGGCTGAAGGTTATTTTTATCTTGCTCCATCGAAAAATAACGAGATTTTTGTAGCATTCCCACAGACGGCGCCAATTTGTTATGGTCGAATTTGTACCTGCTGGATTATCGATTTACCAGAAAATACAAACAACACGTAATAGTAAAAAAAAAAAATTATGTGGAGAATATTTAATCAAGCAATTTAGGAAATAAAAAATTTCGATATCCAGGGGCCGCTCCATGGGACTATTTTTCACCCCGAACTGAAATTCAATTAAACTCTGGAACTATTATCGAAAAAGAAATACAGGAATAAAGAGTAATGTCGAGAAGAATTTTTCTTTAAGAGAAATTGTATCCTATATTTTTTACAGGATCGGGGAACAAAACTGTATCAGCAGTTCTTTTCTACCCTATTTTTCCCTATTTTTTCTCCCCCTATTTTTCCTCTCCTCCTCCTATTTTTCCTCCCCCCTCCCTATGGTTGTATGAAGGGGACTATTTATAAGAGAACTTTGGACTCTTGCTTCCTTCTCATTGGTGGAGTTTGAACATATGCTTCCTTCCCGTTGGTGGAGTTTGGACACTTGCCTCCTTATGTGTTTCATCATGGGAATCTCTCGTTTAGGTGTTGCCATTTGGTTGGTGAGGTGTGCCTTATTTTATTGTCTAATTCCTCACATGCCCATATGATGTGGCATCTTCTTATTGGGAGTTTGGGGAGGTGGAATTCTTCTTCCATTTCTTCACTGTCGATCGGTTATCTCCTTCTGGGCTTCGGGATAATGGGCCTTAGGTAGTTTCTTTCACATCAGGCATTTCCCAGGTGGTGGGTTGAGTAGCTCCCTCATGGGGCCCTTATTTGGTGGGCCTGGGCCATAGTTTTTTGGAAGCCCAATTTTCTCCTCATCAACTGTTACCTTACACAGCGACAATCGGCCCATTCCCTTACAAGCAATAAAAAAATGATGTTGAGTTGCAATATATCACACCAGAAGGTATGGCCAAGCTTATTAAAAGCGGTTCTATTGTTGTTATTGGTTGAGTGTATTGTGCTGAATTGTTGTCAAATACAAATTCTATAAGTTTGTCAATGATGGACCTCCAAATTGGAGAAACGGACTATCCAAAAATCCACATTGAAAACATGGGATCAAGCATCATAATAGAAGAGATCAATAAGGAGGAAAGTGTTGATTTTGAAGAACAGATAAACAACATCCTACATAATTTTGATGATCTTTTTCAAGAAACATCTTCTCTTCCACCAGTAAGGGGAATCGAGCACTACATAACTCTGGTCCTTGGAGCCACTACCAAGAAATAAGTCTCTTACAGGACACCACACTATCAGAATGATGTGTTGGAAACTATTATAATAGAACTGCTGCAAACAGGACTGATTAGGAGAAGTCACTCTCCTTTTGATTCTCCTGTCTTATTGGTTAAAAAGAAAGATGGAGGCTGACAGTTGTGCGTAGATGATAGATACCTCAATAGCTTCACCATCAAATCCAAGTGTCCAATACCCATCATTGATGAACTGCTAGATGAACTACATGGTGCAACAGTGTTCATTAAACTTGATCTTCGTTCTGGCTACTTCCATATACGGATGGATGAAAAGATATCTCTTTCACCAGCTTTATCACACACCATGGACAATTTGAGTTCTTGGTCATGCCATTTGGGTTGTGCAATGTCCCGGTAACTTTTCAAAGCATGATGAATAAGGTATTTGCATCTTTCCTCGACACTTTGTGTTGGTCTTTCTTGATGACATATTGGTGTATACCAAGTGTTGGAGTGATCATATACAGCATTTCGAATTAGTTATGGAAGTTATACATGCTCATAAACTCTATGCTAAAAGATCTAAGTGTTCATTTGGAAGATCCAATATAGAATACCTCCGTAACCTTATTTCTCAAGCTGGAGTTGCCACAAATCCAGACAAGGTTCAGGCCATGAAGCCTGGCCTCAACCCTACAATTTGAAATCTCTACGTGATTTTTTAGGTCTTACTGGTTATTATCAAAAGTTTATCAAGCATTATGGGACCATTAGCCAACCATTGACGCAATTGTTAAAAAGAACTCTTTTGTTTGGAATGAAACTGCATAAGGAGCCTTTCTTTAACTAAAGAAAACTATTATGGCAGCGCCTATTTTGTGCCTTCCGGACTTCTCCCAACCCTTCGGCATTGAAGTTGATGCTAGTGACCATGGCATTGGTGTGATCCTCACCCAAAATGGACGTCAATTGCTTACTACAGTAGAACTTTAGGTCCCCTAACACCAAATTTTTATCAACATATGAAAAGGGGGTTCTTGTTGTAGTTTTGGCAGTCAAGAAGTGGACAAGTTATTTATAGGGGCAAAGCTTTGTCATAAAGATAGATCAGCAAGCACTCAATCACATTTTTGACCAAAGACTACACACTATGATACAATAGAAATTGGTGGCCAAATTATTAGGCTACACATACACGGTCCAATACAAACAAGGAATGGAAAACAGAGCTGTTGATGCTCTTTCCAGGTATGATCAGGATATTTATGCTTTGTCTATTCCATGGGCTCACTGTATTGATGAGGTGGTGCTAAGCTATGCAAAAGATCTATACTTCGAAGTATTGTAGTCCAAAACAGTTTATCCAACAACATTTCCCCAGTATCAGTTGCAAGGAGGACTAATAAGGTGTAAAGGACGGATATGCATTGGTGGAGGTACAGTCCTGCACACAAGCATCATGGCTCAACTCCATGATTTTCCCCTAGGAGGGCATTCAAGTATCTTGGTCACCTTGAATAAATTGCGCATGTACTTCTTTTGGCATTGCATGAAACATGACGTGGAGTCATGGATTCAAGGCTGTGATACATGTATCCATAGTAAACCAGATGTGAGTGCTCACGCCAAACTCTTACAACCTTTAGACATACCAATCAAACAATGGAGCAGCATCAGTCTTGATTTTATTGAAGATTTACCCAAATTTGAAGGCAAGAGTGTCATCATGGTTGTGGTAGACAGATATACTAAGTACAACCATTTCATTCCTCTGTCTCACCCATACTCTGCAGAGGTAATAGCTCAGCTTTTCTTAGACCACATCTACAAGTTACATGGCCTACCAGATCAAATTGTTTCAGACCGGGATAAGATATTCCTCAGCCACTTTTGGAAGGAACTTATGAAGTTAGCAGGAATTCAATTAGAAATGAGCCCCTCTTACCACCCCCAAATAGACGGTCAGATGGAGAGAGTAAACCGTTGCTTAGAAACCTACCTCAGGTGCTCACATACCCTCAACCCTTACTCCTGGCACAAATGGTTGGCACTTGCAGAGTTTTGGTATAGCACTTCTTACCAATCCAGCATCAAAATGTCACCTTATAAGGCTCTCTATGGCAGTGACACCAAACACCTTCTCATACCCACATTGTTGTCCAATACATCAGAGAGCGCATCTTTGCTCCTCTTACAGCGAAATCAACTACAGACCTTACTCAAGGCCAACCTCACTGCTGCCCAAAACAGAATGAAACTGACAAAAGAAAAGGGAAGAGTAGAGCTGCAAATCCAAATAGGTGATTTTGTCTTTCTGAAGCTACATCCTTATCGTCAACATTCTTTCCAGTTCATAAAGAATATGAAGCTATCTCCAAGATTTTACGGCCCATACAAGGTCTTCAAATGTATAGGGACAGTTGCATACCGGCTCAGCTTGCCAGAAGGATCGAAAATACATCCTGCCTTCCATGTCTCTTAGCTCAAAGATAAACTCAAGAATAGAGAAGACATTGTCCATGAGCTACCAACATTGCACCCTAATGGTGAGTTCATGATTTATCCAGTTGCCATATCTTCCTCCCGCAACATCCCTAGCACCCAAGGACCCATCAAACAGTGGATGGTTCAGTTGTCAAGGTATTCTCTCTCCCAAACTTTATTGGAAGACATTGCCTTCATTACCCAACACTTTGGTCACACTAATCCTTGTGGACAAGGATTTTAAAATCCGGATGGTATTGTAACGAACACATTAGATACATCAGAACACGTCACAAACATCAGATGGAAGAATATAATGCCAAGGGACCCACACAGGAATTGCTCAATGGGGGCAATAGACATTAGTGACATTTAACCAGTTTTCTTAGTTAATTTTACGTTTGTTTTCCTCATATCTTACTAGGATCGTGTCCACGTTTTTAATACTTTCAAGAGTCATCTCATTGTGGCATAAAAAGAAAGAGCCGCTCTCGGGTGAGAGAAGACATCGAATATAAAGTTGCCAATTTTCCCTACTAACATTCTTCTTATTCCTCGTTTACTCTGTTAGTGTGTTTACATTCAATTCCCATCAATTAGAGATAAGCATTCTTAACAATTAACCGGAAAAATTGACAACAACCAAACTGGAAAAATTCAGCTGTTTTCAAAATCGGAGGTTAAAGGTTTGCTCAAGGATTGAAATCGGAGGATTTCAAAATTGGTGGTTTTATTAAAAAAGTAATATAAACAAAACCGATGGTTTTTCTATTCCCTAACGTTTTTTTTAAAATTATTTTTTAAGTATATAAGTTGTTCAATTTTATAAGTTAATATAGTTTACAAATTATATAAGTTATTAAGTTTTATAAATTAATAGAATTTATAAGTTATATAAAATTTTAACTTTTATAACTTTTATAAGTTTATAACTTATATAAACTATATATGTTTTATAAATTATATAGGTTTTAAGTTTTAGTTGTTCATTGCAAATGGAGTTGGAAGAGTCATTATTGACAATTCTTTTAACTTTGTGCTAATAATGGACTAGAGCAAAATGACTTTATTAAATTTCACTGCCTCTATTTAGTGAATTTGCTGGAACTCAATACATCAATGACGCAATGCATATTGGGTCGCAATGAAAATGACCTCTTTGTATAATTACAAGGGTAAGGCCGCGTACATCTGACCCCCCAGACCCCAACTTAGTTGGGAACATACTGGGTATGTTGTGGATTATGGATAGGTTTTAAGTTTTACAAGTTAATAAAGTTTAAAAGTTATATAAGTTAATAAATTTTAAGAGTTATATAAAATTTTAACTTTTATAAGTTATATATGTTTTATAAGTTATATAAGTTTTTAACTGTTATAAGTTAATAAAATTTATAAGTTATATAAGTTTTTAACTTTTATAAATTAATTAAGTTTATAAGTTATATAAGTTTTTAACTTTTATAAATTTTATAAGTTTATAATTTTATAAATTTTATAAGTTTTTAAGTTTATAAATATATAATTAGAAGTTAAATTTGAAGCTAAACTAAATACAAAATAATAATAATAATAATAACTTTTTTAAAAAATAATAACACCTACTGCCGGAGACCATAAACCGGCAACCGAAAATTAGAGTAATAACGAAAATTAAAAAAACTAATAAAAAGTTAGTTACACTAAATGTTACAACTGTATTACCAACCGTTTCGGAATTGTCATGAAACTGTCCGAAACCGTGAGACCGTAAACCATCAACCGAAACCAGAGGAAATTCGCAACCGAAACCGGTGGTTTAGATTACGGTTTTCCTTTTTCAAAATCGGCAACCGACGGTTTAGGTTACAGTTTTCATTTTTCAAAATCGGTAACCGGAAAAACCCGATTGATGAAGTTCCACCCCCTACACTTGCTTCTCCACTCCCATCGGCTCTTCCGATGCCTACATCTGGTATTTGGCTTTATTGGCTCACTTGTGCTGGATGGTTTTGAATTAGTAATGTGAAGAAAACTATGAATGGCATCTATTTCTAAATTGTATTTTTCGATTTGGAGTGGTTTATTTTTCTTTGTGAATGTTCCATTGATATATGTACTTTGTCTTTCTCCTTCCTTTTTGTGTTTTGTTGGCATCTTCTATTTAATTGGTATTCTGAGATTCTGCAATATGGTATCTATCACAAAGTTTATATCGAGAAAAGCACAAACTGAAACAAATTGATGCGATGAAGAATTAAATGAAATGGTATTATTATCATCCTTATCATTGGATTTTGTAGACATTTGTATAGGACTTCTGGTGATGAAACTTGATGCACATACCAAGGAACCTGACAATGGGGAGGCGCTGCAGCAAAGTACATCAGTAAATTGCCATGATGAAGCCTACAAAGGCCAGTTAACTGTTTCAGTTTTGAGCTTTGAAGTGCAGTTTCTTATTGAACGGCTTGATTTTGGTAACGTAAGCTTGTGGTTTGATCTGATCTATCGCTTTGAGGAATGCCATTCTTTCAATATTTTTGTATTTAAAAGGCCTTTTGCTATATCCTTATTTGAAAAAAAGCCTTTTGCTATATTCTTATAGAAAGAAAAAAAAGTCTCTTGCTATGTAATGATTGTCTCTCTAATAACAACGATGTGCTTATTTATTGGATATATTGAGTTAATCATGATAAACATATATGTATTGTGTTATCAAGTTATAATTGCACTTTTTAATCAATTTCTGGGATTTATGGATGCGTTGAATACATAACATATTGCTCTTTATAATGGTTACTGTAATTTACTACTTGTATTGTGTAACAGATCACATGTAATGCAATGTTTTAACATATTGACGTATATGTACTGCAATTTAATAAAGATGATAAAGACTATATTTGAAATTTTAACATCATTTCTTTTCCTTCGCAGATACGTTGCATATTTCTAAGATTCAGCTGCAATACTACGCCCAAAAGAAAAGTCTTGGTTTCCCTGCGCATACTTGTGATGTTAGAATAGTAGGGAGGAAATTTCGATTTATGTAAAAGGATCCTTTCCTCATCTCCCGAGATATCCTCCCAACTCTGTATTGCTCTATTTAACATACTATATACAAGACAAATGAATATACGAGAACTTGAAATCTAAATCTACGATTCAGCATGGTATCAGAGCTAGTTGGAATCCTTCGATTCAACGTGTAAAGCTCATCATCTACACATCAATATGCCGAATGATCCATCCAAAAACATCCCTCCGGCGACCTTGCCCGAAGCAAGTCCTGTCATGGAGGATCTATCTACCCAATTTGCCCAATTTCTCAAACAATTTCAACCATCAGCCTCAGTATATCCATCATCATCACCAGCCAATTATCAAAACCCATCCATTTCCGTCAAACTAAATGACCATAACTATTCTCTGTGGTCAAGATTGATGAGAGTCGCCATAGGAGGCAGGGGACAACTTCACCACATTACTGGAGAGCCGTCAGCCTCGTCTCCAACAGACCCGGCATTCTCACAATGGGAACAGATGGATCTCGCCATCTGCTCCTTGATATTACATGCTAGTGAAGATGATTTGGTTAATAACTATGTTGAATATCCTTCAGCAAAGGATCTGTGTGAAGAACTCGCCACAACATATAGCAGTGGGAGCGACTCTCTACAGATATTTGATCTAAACGTGAAAGCTAATCGCCAACTACAGGGTCAAGGGACTCTGGAACAACTATTCAATCTATTTCAAAGGATATGGCGAGAAATAGACCGACGCCAACCTAATTCCATGACATCACCAATAGACATCGCGACGTTTAGCTGGCTCCGTCAAGTGACCAGACTATTCCAGTTTCTGGAAGCAATAAATGACGACCATGATGCTGTAAAAAGAGATTTACTCAAAGAAAACCCTCTCCCCTCAGTCGAGGCGGCCTACGCCACCCTCCGCCGTGAATCCGCTCGCCTGGACATTCTCAGCCCGGCGAAAAGCGGCGATGTTGACTCCTCATCGGGGATAGGAAGTGGCCTCATTTCTAGATCCCAGTCTGATCTGGCCAAATCATCATCACGAAGCACAGATGGCGACAAGACACAGCCAGTTTACCAAGAATGTGGGAGGACTAGACATGAAACTGAAAAATTGTTACCGCCGAGTCGGATACCCAGAACGAGTGCAGTGTAAAGAACGTGGGAAAAATGGCCACTCGACGAAAGCATGCTACAAGCGTGTTGGCTACCCCGACAGAGGGCCAGGCAACAAAAAGAAAGGACAAAAGGGGGCACCATCGCCACTATCGTCACGGCGTACCAGGATTTGGTGCCATAGCCGCGGTGACTAACGGAGGAGAAGAACAGAAAAAGAAAGGTATAAATCTCGAGAGCGTTATCTCGACTTTCTCTATCTGTGATGCAAGCCGAAGGAAAAAAGGGACTCGCGGCGATAGACAGCCATCTCGAGCAGCGCTGGTGATTGATAATCGAGGAGCAGTTTGTGGAGATCGAGATAGTGTGTGTGAGAATCGAAGGGATGGACAGAGCAAGCCTGCGAAATTCGTAGAATCACGCCTCGGCTACAAAACCCGAGAGAGCGGAGTCCTCGATCCATCTCCTCCCCTTATCCCATATACAACCCCCTGAAATCGAGAAATCAGAGATACACCCACAAAAATTCTCTAAATTTGTCAATACCTCCTCTTGACTTCCCAAAATTACTGATACATCCCCCAACTTCTAGCCCAAATTTACAGCCTCCATCCCGAAGTCCACCATATTACCTGAATAACCCCTGCAATGTCCAAATTTCTCACAAATTACCCCCACAACAATTAGTGAACCCATCACAAAATTCTCCAAATTTCCAGATTCACACCTCAGCATGTCCAAAACCAAAAATTCACCCCTACAAAACCCCGAAATCATCAAATCACTCATCTATCTCCAATCCTCGATATTTTTCTCCGGGCTGTTTTGACGAGGACACCGCTTTGGCATGCTCAGCCAAGGATCCGAGCTCCAAAATCTCCTCTTGGTGGCTCTTTGACTGTGGTACGACAAACACAATGATGAATGATCACTTTGATCTCATCAAAATTACCATCCCTCGGAAGGGACGGATCCAGACAGCAAATGGAGGAGTAACCCCTGTCATGGGGGCAGGGACTATTACATTATCTCATACTCTTAAACTGCATAATTGTTTATTTGTTCCTGCACTCTCTTGCAAATTATTATCTATTAGCCATGTGAAGAAAGAATTGAATTGCACAACCCTTATGTATCCTACCTTTTGCCTTCTACAGGATATTCGAACGAAGGCGATTATTGGGCGTGGCAATGAGCAAAGGGGACTGTACTATATGGATGAGGTGGTTCAACAGGGGACCGCAATGCTGACTCATGGGATAGTTGATCGCCAAATCTGGTTGTGGCACAGGCGATTGGGACACCCCTCATATGGTTAGCGCAAATTTTATTTCCCAAGTTTTTTGGACAGCAGAACTCTTTCCATTGTGATACATGATGCTTGGCTAAAATTCATAGACAACCTTTCCGCTCTTCTACTACTCGTGCTCAAGATATTTTCTAAATTGTTCATTCTGATGTATGGGGCCCTACTCCAGATTCTGGTATTACCTTTCGCTATTTCATACTCTTTATCGATGACTGCACTCGTATGATTTGGGTATATTTTTAAAAAATTACAAAGTCTTCAAAACATTTGTTGATTTCTATGCATTAGTATAGACTCAGTTTCAAAGAAAAATACGAGTGTTCCGCTCTAATAACGGGGGGGGGGGGGGGGG
>JAOWBN010087953.1:0-20093 GCA_028565015.1 Pinguicula moranensis
CTCTTCATTTTTTCAAAAAAAGTTCTTATAATCCAATTATAAGCATAAGAAGGTCTGCGCAAAACACCCCCTAAATATGGATCCTATCAGTTCGCTCTAACTGATGAACTAAAGAATAATTATGTGAGACATAATTGGCAAATTTTATGGACGAGAATAAATTGGGTTTTGATGAGATCACCCAATTCAATTGCATTTTATTTGGATTTAATGAGATTAAATTCAAGTTATTGATTTGCAATTGGGCTCGAATTTTATTCGAGCCCAAAACATATATAAGCTCAATTGGGCTTGGAGCCCAAAAGAGAAATGTTAAGTTTTGGGCTTGAAGCCTAAAATAAAAGAGATAAAATATCTTAGTCGGTCGATGTCGAGAGATAAGGATATGGAATTCTTTTCTCATCGAAAAAAACCGACGTGCAACTTCATCTTCTTCACGGGAAAAGCTCGTCGCCGTGAAACTTGCCGGAGACGTGGTCTAGCTGCCACTTCAGTCACACCGGGGAGTGCTCTGGGTAGAGACTCTCTCCTTTGGGGATTCTGTGTACGACATCGCACAGTGTTCTGCTCGTTTTCGTATGGGTTCCGCTCGTTTTTGTACGGGTTCTGACGGATTCATCGACTTCAGCATGAATCATGGTAAGTATGGCTTGCTTGATCTTCTAGAACACGAATTACATGTATTTGGCTTTGATTTAAAAGTTGGTCCGAATTCGAAAATTTTCGGAACGTTAGAAATCGAGCCCTTAGATCCTACAGCGGTAACATAACTGCCAGACAGTATTTCCCCAACCAAGTTGATTCCCAGAACAATGTATCTCTTCCATTTCCCACTACCGTTGAAGCAACATTGTGCACAAACACTTCTCCATATGTCTCGCCAGCCGTTATATATGTGTCATATAACTTCCTCGTCTACAATGAGCTCACCCGAAATGCTGTTGCTCTTCTTTCTGAGTCTCCATCCTATTTACCAAGGCGCGCGTGGTTAAATACCTCCAAGTTCTTTACAACATGACCATCATTCTCCTTTGCTAAACAAATCAGTGTCGATTGGATCCAATTAATATAATTCCTATCTGATTGGGATCCATTTCAAAGAAAATGTCATTTTATGTGTTCCATCTCGAGCAATACACCATTTGGCGCTTTGAATACAGATAATTCATAGATCAGTAAGCTTGATAAAATACTCTTGAGGATAGTCATTCGTCCTCCGAAACAAAGATACACTTCTCCTTCTTTAGGATCCTATGTCTCATCTATTGCACCATATCCTTCCACATGAATTTTATCCTTGGATTGCCACCTACAGGAAGATCAAGATAGTTAAAAGGCAGATTCATAATCTTACAATTGAGTCTACCTAAAACGTTTTGAGTCTGAATAGGGTCAAGGGTGATCACTAACAAACTCTTGGGGTACAGTCAACTATGAAAGTATCATGTTAGTTAGGTGATGACTTAATATAACACTACTAGTTACAACAAGGTCGCACGAACCACTTCTCGTATGAAACAAGAGGAAACTTACAAGTTAGACATGCGACAATAAACGGTCTATGTGACCGAGTGTTTACATGTGCTAAAGACGTGGGATAATACGGCCTACGAGGCCGAGTGGGAGCTGTTGGATTAATTATTAATTAATATGTTTAATTAATTAAACCTAAAGCTCACTTAACCACGAGCTCGTCTAACTACCCAATTAAATCTCTATATAAAGGCTACGTGCCTTCAGAGATTCATATACGATACACAACTCATGCGTTGAGAACTAGAGAAATAATAAATTTTTTCGGCTTGTTCCCAATCACCCTCGGGGAGGAGATTTGGTTCGTGGATTACAAAGGGACTTTTATAGCCCCTTCAACGTGATTAATTCAGTCCAGGAGATTACGATCCAGATACGCTTCCGCATTAATCAAGTATCAAATATTTGTTCTTCTTTAGATTTGTTCTTCTGATTTTAAATTCGTTCTATAGTCTACAAATGAAAACATCCATATTGCGATAAATAAAAGTTTACCCAACGTTTTTGCCCACACGTTATCAAGCAATTTTGACTAATTTGACCCAAAAATTATTTTGTAAATATTTACTTTCTATGTTATCTAACTGAAAAAATAAATTATTTCATCAACTTTATTTAAATCAATTTTTAACCTTAATTTTCCTTACACTTAAGAGCGTGGATTTGAATCACGAGAAAAGAAAGATGTTGATTAAGGAGTGGTGAGATATAAATGTTGAGATTTAGGTGTTGGATCTGTAATTCTTAAAGAAAATGTTTAGTAATTGTTAACTAAGTATAAGATTTGTGGAATGAAAGTAAAAACTTGGTGGTTCCCCGAGTCCTTAGATCTCGGGTACCTCCACGTTGAGCTTCGGTAAATCAGAGTCTCATTGCCTTTTTATTAACTTCCTCCTTCAAACACCAAGTACAACTTTAGCAATACACCACAGATCAGACGATTAGCCACACCAAAAAATGAACCAGAAAGATCTAAGAGTGACTCAAGTCACTGCTCAGCACCACACTGCAGATCTCTACGGTGGAAACAATATGTTTTCCTCAAACAATCGATCAAAATAGAGATAACGCCATGGAGTCTTCAAGAAAGTAGAGAGAATATCACAAGAATATCGATAGGCACAATTGAAAAATGAGTCCAGAACAGTCACATCTTCTCTCTCCTCCGCATATATACTCCTAATCAAATCCAATCTCGTCCGTCGATAGTAAATGATTGTGTGGCTGGATTTGTAAGTTGGCACCGGTTGATCTTGACCATTGAAGTGAAAAACGGCTAAGATCAAATGACAGTTGGATAGCCAAGCTTCCAAGAGAAGCTATCAATACTTGCCGTTAGATTAGAGTCGCATTCAATGGTATGGATTATAATCTTAGAATCCGAACAGTCACACATCCATTACCGTAGGATAAAAAACAAGTGTATGGTTAGAATCACACTAATGCATTTAATCAGCAATCAACTAGTACTGCATGATCAGATTCAGTTTGAATATTCCAGATTAAATCATACAAAGTGAGCAAGGGTAGAACAGTAATTTTCCAATACTTAATGGCATTTTGTAATTAGACTGAAATGTTAGAATTTTATTTTTTAAAATTTTAATTGTGCGGCCCCCAATCTGCCATCTTCATCCACCCCTAATTAGAACTTAGAAGACAAACTGTCAACATGTATCTAACAAAATGGGTTGTATAATACAAAGTTGGCAGAACAAGTAGATATAGGTGGCATTATGCATAAACTCCTCCTCAATTCGTTTGGGGGTCCACAAAGGGCACTATGGATAACTACTAGAAAAATAACATTATCTGTAAATCTTCTCTAACAAGTACATGGAAGGAATGGATTATGTTTTGCTATACCTTTTCAAGTTTCATCTTCCCATCTTCTTCTTATAGATTCATTTCCATTTAATAGGAGTCACATCCATGCGAGGATCTACAAGTTTCTAGATGGAATTAGAATACATGGATTCAAAAATATAAGAAACATTTGGGAACCAAAGTTTTTTTTTATTAGGAAGTACAAATTTTGGGGAACAAAAATAATTTTGAAAAAAAATGCATATAAAAATGTATATTTTTTAATTTTTAAAAATTCAACATATAATTTTTTGAGGGGAAATCATGGAAAACCATGACCTCAACTCCCTCCCTCCGCCATTGTATATAAAGGAACTATAAGGAGATCACGTCCACCTTACCAACATGAACATTTTACTTTGATGCTCTTGATGTTCTTCTTCACCTCTCTGAAAAACATTCTCATCAGCCGCCCTCAAGCTAGAGGCCACAAATTGGCCCTGACCTGAGGATGGTGGCGCGTAGCCATTGGAACCGGTTGAGCTTCCTGTCTGCAAGGACAAGAAATTGAAAACTATTTGCAAATGGAAAGAGTGTGGAATGTGGTTGTGTACTTTATTCAGGAATACACACAATACTTTCACTCTAGCTGAAGAGAAATAAATGAGAAACAAACATACTCACAATAGAGTTATCTTTTTCATCAACTTTTTTCTCTACTCTTTCAACAAAGTATCCATGTGGGTGTAAAGTGTGACATCAATGCGGGGGAATATGGATTGGGTTAATTATGTTTTTTTTTACAGTGGTAGTACTTTTGTAACCTAGGGCTAGGGGCATACTAGGCCAAACCTAAATTTTTTTAGGGGGTGATGTTAATTTTAATTTTTTTTTCTTGGGGAAGGGGGATGTAACAAATAATTTATTTGCTGAATAGCAATAAAATAATAATAATATTACCAACTAAATAATGATAAATAATAATTAAAATTAAAAATTTAATATATTACAAAGTTAAATTTTAATAAAAATAGTTACCAAATATATATACACATATATATAGTTCAACAATAAAAATATCTAAATATTCCGCTCCCAAACGGCCACTCTAACCATAAAATTAAAGATAACAAAATTAGAATCAATGGCTATAAATAATTCTCGCTCAATATAAAAGACCATTGAATCTGAAAAGATATTTATTTTTTATTTTATTGAGAAGAACACTTTTGACACGCTTCATGGCTGAAAATGTATGCTATGTTATTGCAGTAATAACAGAAAGTGTTAATACAAGACAAATCAATTTGTCAACCAAATAATAGTCATGCACCTTATTTGTTTTAGTCAATGACCTATATAATTTAAAAATATTTGATAAACCCTAAAAAAGCTTATGCGAAAGTACATCAACCTTGTAATGTTGTAGTTGAATTCTTAAATAGTGCAACTCTTTTTTACCAAAATTATCAGGATAAAACTCTTCAGTAAGACAATGAATACGATCAATCTGAAATGATTTAAACTTGTCTTTGGGATCCAAAGCAATACTAAGCGTAAGAAATTCTATGTCGCATATGCAAATTTATAATTGATCTCCTTCATTTGATAATCTATTCCAACATAAAATATTTCAACTCGATAGTGGTGCTCAAATATGATGCCTGTAACACCCCCTCATGATCCTTACACAAATCAATCATAATCGGTATACCAATATCATTACATTCACAAACAATAATTGCTGATAGAGAAAGAGAATCAAAACCATTATCCTTCAATTCATGAAGTAAAACTTTGGAATCAGAGATAATATTCATTGAACTCAAAATATCAACATAGTTGCATTACAACGCACGATAATACATATTAGTCACAGATAAATCTTGTGTATCATGTGTAAGATGAATGTAAAGTTAAAAGTTGTTAACACTTTCAAATGCTTACGAGCTTTGTCACGTGCAAGATTAACATTATTTTCCCTTCGCACGCCGGTACAAAGCACAATCACGGAATCATACATGTCAACTAAGTCACATAATGAAGCATAATGAGAACTCCAACGAGTTTTTTCAAGCTGATGCATAGTACCCAACTAATTAACCCCTTTACATGTAGCATATTCACCTTTAGCTATCATTTCTCCAATTTTAATAGTATGAACATAAAGTAACTCACTATGACACACAGAGAAAACACTAACATAATTTGCAATATCAATTCTTGAAAGAAACACCAAACATCATTTGATTTTTCAGCAACAACAAGTGTAATTGCAATTTATGCACAAAACAATGGATGTGATATGCACAAGGGCATTCTCTATTAAAAAAGAAGAAGAAAGATTGTAATCCATTCTAGAAGCCCCACATTCATATTCAGTGTAGTAGCAACAATGTTCTTCACATGAACAATTTTAAAGAAACATTATTTCAAAATGCCATCAGCATCAACAAATTTCAACACAATTGTCATTTACTACCTATTTGTAATATCATTTGCTATATCAACTAAAATACAAAATTTTGCAACAATAATCTCCTCACACACACACACACATATATATATATATATATATATATTACTCTTTCAACAAAAAATGCAAAATCTCTTTTTGAAACTGTGGTGAAGCATATGTGGCATTCAAAACAGATTTCACAATAACAACATCCAAATCACCATTCATTGTTCATAATAATTTAATCAACTCAACAAGATTACCTTGATTATTGGAAGAATTGGATTCGTGATATCCTCTCAATGCACAAGTTTGGAGAGTAAACTATCAATTGCTTCTATTGTAGCCCTAAGCTTCAACCATTTTTTTTGTTTCACTTCTGGTCTAAATGGATCCACCACTTTGCCAATATGATAATTTGTATTATCAAGATCATTCATTTGGCCCACAACATTTTTACTGTGTGAATTTCTCTCTCTAGCGTGCTTGAGAAACACAATTTTTCTCATCATTGACATATTTCCAATTTTTGAATCCAATTGACATAAATGCATCATGAGTATTGTATTTATTCTAATCATCAAATAAGAAGCACAAAGGAAATGGACTAACAGCCCACCAACATAGGTGGAAGGGTGGGGGCTGGACTTTGTAAAAGTTTGAATCTCACCTTAGAGATCTAATTCTATTTTATTTAATGCATCATTCTAGTTTTTTATGAAAATAAAAAGCACAGAAAATAATATGCAACATCTTTTGTGGGTGAATACTTTAACCAAGCATATTGTCAAGACTTTTGAAATTGATGCTTTTGTGTTCCAACCACTGTCGAAGGATATACCTTCAAACCATGTTGAAATGCCTTTTTCTTTATGTAATATTGTCTTATTGCATCTATATTATTAGCAAATATTGATTAATTGGCTTTCGTTAGCCCGGGTCGCATTCAAGATCAACAACTTTTCAGCTCTAGTCGGATCGTGCTCGAGAGGAGGAGGGACTTCATTTTTTACTCTTTAAGATTGAGATTGATAATTTTAACTCATAGAAGTTTTCATCCTTTGGTATAATGAATCAATGGTTTTTAGTTTATTCGTTTTTCGATAGACATCCATCTCTAATTACCGTAAAAAGATAAAATGATGAATATTAGCAACCAACCTTTGCTCAATGTTTATCTAAGTGGTCCAACAATAACAAGAATTTTTGTCTTCCTTTTTGTTGATGGACCTACATACAAGCTACAACTAATGACAATCCAAGTGATGCACATCGATCAGAGCACATGGCATGGCTCGAGACAAATTCACACATGCCATGGCTCAAGGCTAACACTCCAGCATGTTGTTAATGCAAGAAATTGTAAAATTGATCAGAGCAGAGCACATGGCTCGAGTTAAATTCACACAATAAATCAGTAGCTATAGGATGGATGAGATACACGCGTTCTTCTAAGTAAATACAACAACCTATTGTTAAGAGCTCGATACACAATGAATAAAATCAGTCGATTCCCGGATGTCGGGTGATGAATTGAGTTCCGATACCTCCGTTACCCAAAAACAATCAAAGCTAACACAAAGCAAAACATAAGAAGAAACAAAATATACTACTCGCCGCCCAGAAATGATATAGCGCACGAATTTCAACCGCACGAAACACACAAATTCCCCCAAAAGACTAAAATACTTCTATGTTGAATTTCGTGTCAGTGTTTAATAAGAGGGTATTTTGGTCATTTGACCGATTTTCGTGCATTTCGTGCGGTTGAAATTCGTGCGCTATATCATTTTTGCTCGCCGCCACAAAGATAACACAAAGCAGAAGAAAAAAAACAAAACAAAAATCCGAAATAACGAGCAGCCTTTTGTTACCGGAGTGAAGCTGTAGTCATTAAAAATCGCCACCGATTAACACTCAGTGAGTACAAATTCTCAAAAGCAAATAATTTTTTTTTTGATCAAAAAAAGCAAATAAAAAATTTGACCGGAAATGGAGACCAGAGATGGCGCCCAGCGACAACAACGGGCGAAAGTAGATTTGGGTCAGATTCGTGAACATGCAGCAAACAAGTGTCTGGATAGAAGAGGAGAGGATGGATTGAAATTAGAATTAGGTCAATTTTTTTTTTTTGGATGAGACTGAGTTGGGAGAGTATGTGTAGAGAAATGTCTCCACATATGGATTAGTCTGGATGGGTCTCACCTGGAATATCGAAGTAGGTAATTGGGGAGGGTCCTTCGGGTGTCCATAGTGGCCTCACTGTTGGGCTTATCAGTAGATTCGTGGATTTAAAAGAAACTACTGCTGTGCGCCCTAATTACATATAAAAAAAAAGGTGTAGAGAAATTGATATACACAGTTATGAAAGTCAATTTATGAAATTACATGATTTATCTTTAATAATGTCTAAATATAAGATAATAGTAGTTGACAATTCAGTAATTTTAATATTTATAATACCTTTTTCATTTAATATAAGCAGAATATTTATCTTTCAAGTATTTTAGGTACTGTTTTGGACCGCTTCTGAGATTTCTAAGTTATAAAAAGTTCTTTGTTGGTTCTAAATCTCAAATTCTATTATGTTCTTCTATTTGTAACCGGTAAAAAGAAGTTCTAGAGAAGTTGCAATCAAGCAGCTTCCTTCAAATTCTTTTGTGAATCAACTTTTGTTTACTTAAAACTACATAATGCTTCAAAACGTAGTTGTTGTTGTCAAGGGTGAAAATGGGATTCGAGGTGAAGGGGCCAAAATATTTTTTTGGGGCGGATCAAATTTTTGTCTAGCCAACACAGTATTACTTGCACAACACAAGATACCTGGTTTGAATAAAAATAGCTGCAGGAGAAATTACATATATACACCAACTCCACATGTTGATCAGTGCGGAAATATGAAACTGATCTCAGATCAGCATGCATGAATCACTCATATCCAAACTAAAACTTGTAGAATTCTTGATCTCAAAGTTTCTAACTTTCATATTGAATTTATCAAGATACATATAGGAGAGTAATTAGCTAATAGGGGATGGGATATGGAGGTAAGGTAAGAATCATAATTTGTGATTCTTACCTTATTTACATTTTTAACTAAACAATCATATCCCCTAATTGATTCCTAATTACTAACACTTCCCTCAAGTTGATCAATAGGAGAAATGATACAGCGCACTAAAATTGCAGCGCACTAATACATTAATGGGCTAAATGAACAAAAATACCCCTATGTTGAATTTCGTGCCGATGTTTAACACGAGGGTATTTGGGTATTTTTCGCCCATTAGTGCACTATTAGTGTGCTATTTTTAGTGCGCTGTATCATTTCACGATCAATAGAATTCCCAATGTTCAACTAGAATAATGTATCTTGAAACATTTTGTCAAACTGTTTTGATGAGAATATTTGCCAATTGATCCTCAGAGTGAACGAATGGTAGACTCATAGTAACTTCCTCTATTTTTCTATAATGAAGTAGTGATCCACCTCGATGTGCTTAATTCGATTATGATATACTGGATTGCTAGAGATGCTTATGGTCGCCTTGCTGTCACACCATAATGGGATCGTGTCTTGGGTTGGAAACCCAATCTATGCCATAGGTTTCCTTAGCTAGAGCAAACCCAAACCAAACATACCCAGTATATTCCGCCTTTAGGCAGGGTCTGAGGAGGGTGAGATGTACTCAGTCGTACCCTAACCTCTAAAAAGAGATTAAGAGACTGTTTTCATGGAGACCCTCGGCTCTTCGAACTCATGCGCATACACACACACCAAAAAAAAAGAAAAAAGATCGAGAGAAAGGAGAAGGGAGAGGAGAGAAGATGGTGACCGCCCACCTATATAGCTTTCCTTAGCCAGAGCACTTTATTCAATCCTCAAGCCACTCTCAGCACTCAATAAAGCCACTAGTTTCTGTTTTTTACTCCGCCAAGTCACAAGATTTCTTCCAATCACCATAAAGTAACCTGCAGTTGATCGTCAATCTATTGGGTTTCAACCTAGTCAGCATCACTATACCCTTGGATATTCAGATGTTTAGAATTTTTAAAGAGAATTAAATGTTCTGCATTCTTCAAGTATTGTATTACTCTGAGTACAGCCTCCATACGATCTGTCTGAGGTTTGTGTATAAATTGGCTAATCACTCCTACTGCATATGCTATATCTGGTCTGGTATGTGACAGATAAATCAGCTTGCCGACTAACTATTGGTACTGTTCACAGTTAGCAAGACTTGTTGCTTCATCAAACTTAAGTTTGCGATTCATCATCATCGGAGTATCTGCTCGCTTACAATCCATCATCCACGTTTCTACTAGAAGATCAAAATATTTTCTTTGGGAAATAAAAACGTCCTGGTTAGATCAAAGTACTTCAATCCCGAGAATATATTTGAGGTTTCATAGATCTTTCATCTTAAATTCTTGAATTCTTCTGGAGCTGCTGAATTTCTGTGAAGTCACTTCCTGTAATAATCATGTCATCGACATATATAAGTAGACATGTGATTAAAGTACCTCTCTTTTTCAAGAATAAAGAATGATCTGAATTGCTTTGCTCGTAGCTATACTTTTGCATCACCACTGTAACCTGCCAAACCATGTCCTTGGGGCTGTTTTAGTCCATATAATACTTTTTTTAATTGACAAATCTTGCCTTTCTCGAAAGCTTCCCTATACCTTGGAGGTGTCTCCATATAGATCTCCTCCTTTAGATCTCCGTGAAGAAAGGCATTCTTTACGTCAAACTAAAGTAACGGCCAATCCTGGTTAGCTGCTACGGAGAAAAATACTCTAATGCTATCTATTTTGGTTACTAGTGAGAACGTTTCAGAGTAGTTTAGCCCATAAGTTTGTGTAAATCCCTTGGCTACTAGTCTGGCCTTGTATATTTCAATCGTACCATCTGTACTATTCTTAATAGTAAAGACTCACGGACATCCAACAATTTTCTTTCCATGTGGCAATTTGCAAACTTCCTATGTCTCAATTTTATTTAATGCTCTCATCCTTCATCCATCGCTTGTTTTCATTCCCTTTTTTAAGTGTTTCAACAACATTTTGAGGTACCTGTTCAGTATAAACAGAGGTAAGGTAAGCAGTTGCCTGCCTGGTTAGACTCCCCCTAGCCATAGAGACCAGGGGGTATTGGGATCCTCTTGGGATATGTTTTGGATCATATCTTTGAGCTGGTACCCCCCTCGTGCTTCGGAGTGGTAAAACATAAGCCTCTGTAGAATCAATGGAGGCATTATCATGATTAACATATGATCAAGTGTATCAGGTACATTTACCTCAGGGTTCTGAGACGATGGAGACATAGGCTTATGTGTGTTCTCTGCTATTGTGGATGGTAGCTCAGCGGTTTCAGTAGCAAGTTCTTGTGGAACAGCAAGTCGAGACAAGGTCGTCCTAAGTAACGAACCAAGCGGGTCACTTCTAGGACCCCCTGATCATGAGGTTGTGACGGATATTAAAATTCAGATTCAAGAAAGTTACAATCCAATGTTGTGTACAAACGTTTTGAGGGGGGGTGGTAGCATTGATAGCCCTTCTAATTGATTCTATATCCAACAAAGATGCATTTTAGGGCACATGGATCTAGTTTGGTTCTATTATGCAGTGGGATATGGACAAATACTGATCTATCAAACACTCGCAGGGGCAGGTTTACTAGGGTAAAGTCAGGAAGGTTCTGGGAGAGTGTTTGGAGAGGTGTGTTAAACTTGAGGATCCAAGTACGTAGTCTATTGAGAAGGTATGTGGCTGTGGCTACAACCTCAGGCCATAGAAATTGATACCATGAAAACTTGTACAATTCTAGATCTCAAAGTTTCTTACTTTCACATTGAATTTGTCAAGATACATATAAGAGAGTAATTAGCTAATAGGGGAAGGGATATGGAGTTAAGGTAAGAATCATAATTTGTGATTCTTACCTTATTTACATTACCTTATTTACATTTTTGACTAAACAATCATATCTCCTAATTACTAACAACAAGCATAAAAGTAACTATCTCAACTTAATAACTGTGATTAGTTGAACCAAAAGAAGTTTTATCCATTAACCTAAAGGATGTTTTTCTCTAATAAAAATTTTGGTCCCTGAAAAGCATTTTATGCTACATGCTAAGGTTTCAAAGTTGAGTTGTAATGAGAAAATATGCATGTTAGGGAGTAGCAATATTCATGACAATACAACTATAATGGCACCTATAATCTACTTCCTGATAAACCTCCTGAGCTATAAGTCCTACATTTGTCCTTGAAGAAATCATAAACATACTTCCTTTTGAGTGCACATATTATTGAATCTATGGAGCATGGTGTGATGGTATAGCACATAGGTACTCTACTAAAAACTTCTCGAGAAGTTGTCAGATAGCTAATCTTGGCTACATCCTTAAAGAATGACTTTTCTATAATTCTATTTCTAGTTTGGAATGGTTTAGTCTTACACTGATATGCAATAATTTAAGCTTCTCATTGTATTTAGTTATGCTATAATCTCTGTAGTTATTATGCTTACATGGTTCTCCAGATTTTGTGCACAACCCCAATACTGAACTGAAACTGTTTTCATAGTGCAATTTAGTTTTGAGATTGATGATAAGCATCCTGTGACTTTTTTTTTTGTCTTGAACTGTAGAAATATCTTCTTAGTCAACACTCCACAAAAGTTGAGCGTGGGGTACAAAAATACATGAAGCTTGGATCAAAAGAACTCAAACAGCTCGCGAGATAAACTCCTTATAAAATATCAGCCCCTTGAAGGTGGGATGGGACAAATTGAGTCCGGAGAGTGTCAGCAAGAAATTGCTCCCAAACAAAATAATATTAAAGCTCCGCATGCTTGATGCGCTATGGGCCACTAGATTTGTGCTTAAGAAGGCAACACTCTTATTGTCACAAAGAAGCACCAATGGGCGGGGAAAAGTAATACCAAGATTATGTAGCAAATTGGTGAGCCATAAAACCTTCGAGGCAGTACCATCAAGATCATGATATTCAGATTCACAGCTGAATAGAGAAACTATGGGTTGTTTCCTCGCACTCAAAGAAACCAAACTATCACCCATAAATATTGCAAAACAAGAATTGGAAGATGGATTTCAGGACAACCATACCCAATTAGCATCATAAAAGTACCCAAATTTTATTCTTATGAAGCGCAACCATCTGCTCATCATGGCAGCAATCCAAGTAGGGTTTTTGGCAACAGACAAAAAACCACAAGGCTATGTAGAAGACAAAAAAGCAAAGAGAAAAGCGGAGAAATAATATCACAATGATTATGAATAATGTGATACTTGAGAAGAGACAGGCGAGGGAGCATCAGAGGAGGAGGTGAGCACATGAGGCTCAAGAAAAACAAATATATTAAGAGTGGAAAGGGAGGGAATAGGAGTAGAACCGTGAAATGGAAAGAAGGATTCATCCAATTGTGCATGGCAAGAATTATATAGACAAGAGGAAGGGAAATCAAGACAATGAAAGCCCTTGTGAGAAGAGTTGTAGACGAGGAAACACAAGGGAGACTACGAGGAGAAAATTTGTGAGGAGCATAGTCATGCAGGCAAGTAACAAAATCACAATCTAAAGGATGAAAATGATCATAACTAGAAGAAAAATACCAGCCAGGAGTGAAGATGGCAACTAGTTGATGATGTAGGCTGCAATACTAAACACATTAACCCAATAAGATAGAAAAGATGAGAATAAAACATAAGAGTAAGTCCCATCTCAGTGAGATTACAATGCTTCTTCTCAGCACGACCATTCTGGGCAGGGGTGTAACTACATGAAAGCTGATGATGAATGACATGATGAGAAGTGATTTTTGAAAAGATGACTAGTAAACTCATTGTCATTATCACTTTGAAACTATTGAATAAAGGTATAGTGTTACTTTTCAACAAATGCATGAAAATGAAATATATCACAAAAGTCAGATTTGTATTTCGATGGATAGAATCCAGTCATTCGAGTATAATCATCAATAAAAATGATATAATAACGACAACCATGCGATGATAATATGGGCGAAGAGATCCAAAGATCACAATATATTAAGGCAGGTGGCTTAGAAACATGCTACTAATTTGCTACAGAAGGTAAATGATGACTTTTGACAATTTGAAAAAGTACACAAATATGAGGAAAGGGGGTCTGAGAATTAAAAAAAATATGACCCTGATGACCTAGAAAAGAGACAGTGGACGAAGAGGCAAGCCCTAATATAGAATATCATAAATCAAAAGAACTGTATGGATGACAAGATTGAAGAGAGGAGACAAAAGCAGGGATTCAACGTTCTAGTATAGACAAACTGCCATCGTGCCGTCCGGTGGCTACCACCTGTCTTGTGTGATGACTCTAAGCAGCAAAAGAAGTATCAATATAGATAACTATGAGAAAAAAATTCAGAAGTCAATTTACTGATAGATACAAGATTTTTTGTAAGAAAAGAAAAAACTAAGACTCCAATAAAGGGAGAGAAAAGGAAGAAGAAGCAGTACCAATATGAGTGATTGACAATGAGTCACCGTTGCCAACCCCAACACATTCGTTAACCATATATGGGAAAGCCTGATCAAGAGTGGTGGGGAAGTAGTCACGTGGGCAAAGGCCCTCGTATCAACATACCAATAACAAATTGCAGATCCATAAGAGGAGGTCAACCAAGCTGGGGTGATGGCCGAAGCGATGGATGGCGTCGGAGCCAATAGTAGGCTAGACTGGTCGGACAGTGGAGTCCATGAACAATTTTGCATATGGAGTGGATAAGGAAGTCCAAGAGGCAGGATATGACCCAATTGTATGAGGCCCATTGGAAGAAGGCCCAAGAATCCATGATTGGCATGAAGGAAGAGAGACCAAGCTGAATGTTTGGGCTACCAAATAGTGGCCCAGTAGAAACGTGAAGCTCCTGGGCCGCCCTAGAAGATGGTCCAGGTGATGGAGAAAAAGATCATGACCCACTTGGTAGCCCATTATAAGTAACAAGCAACGACCCACCATAATTTGGCAATTGTTGCCCACTAAAAGTAGCAAATGTTGGCCCACCATAATTAGGCAATTGCGACGAGTATCAAGAAACACACGCATCTGCATAATGACCATACTGAGAACATATTTGGCAATGTGACTCATTATTTTTGCCATGATCATGATTTGATTTACCGCCGCGATGATAATATAGCACAACACTAGAGGAGTTGAAAAATGATGGTGGCACCGGAGCAAGAATAACAACTGAAGGAGAGAATACCTGAACAGGGGCTGGAATTTGCACCAAAGCAACAACCAGATGCAAAAACACCAGAAAAGGGCTGGAATTATCGGAGCAACATCTAGAGGGTGAGATGCAGTAGAGGCAGTAAAGGCAATTGCTAGAGCAGGAGCACTGACCAAGGTCCGATGATACAAGGCTTGAAATTTCTCATCACAGGAGACCATAACTCAAATAATTGGTAATGGATCTTGACACAATAGTGGAGCAACAAAACCGGAAAACTCCAGACCAAGACTACAAAGAAACCAGTGGCCCGATCAAACGGACTTACTTGTCGACCAATCGCCGCAAGATGTTCACAAAGCAATAGAAGCTATTTGGCATAATCTTTCACTGAGCGTGAACCTCGCCGTAACAGTTGAAGCTCATCACAAATAGCAAGTTCATGCAACAGACCGGTAGAGCTGAACTCACGCTCAAGCGTAGTCCAAACATCACGAGTAGTATTTTTGTCGACAACCACACTGTATGCCTCATCAGTCAATGGGGCTAGCAACAACAAGTACAAGTGGCTGTCAATGTGTTCCTAATCCTCATAAGTGGGATATGGCTTTGTAGGGTCTTGAGGATCTATTGCTGGAGGAATAACAATTGTGCAATCAACGAAATCGAGAAGTTTGTTGTCTACGAGGAGGTGAACCTTGCTTCTCCATAAAGTTTAATTAGAGTCTTGAAGCTTCACGATGTACAACAACCAAAATGTAGGGAAAATTTAGATTGTTGCAGTAGAATGGCAAGCATTCAAGGATTCCACGAGAGAGCAGGTTGAGATAATGGTACAAAACATTAAAATACTCTAGGGGATCTTCAAAATTTTGAAAGTGCCAATGAAGACACCAGGCTATGGCCCGGCCAAGCCCCCCCTCCATCCGCCCTGATATGGACAGAAGCTGAGAAAATTGTAAAAAAGAGAAAAAACATGATGGTAAGGAAGTTGACCTTGGTTGGTGACTCTGATACCATGACATGATGGTAATATTTGAAGATTCAAGACCATAATCATGAATGTTGGAAATTAAAGAGAACCTTGTTGTAGATTCAAAAGCTTTTGGATGGATATCTTGTTTTACAAAGTATGATATTTCATTAGAACAAGCTAAGAACTAAAAGAGGAAAGAGAATAATAAAGTACAAAAGTCTACAGTGGGTTATATTTCTAGCATGTGCTAAATTGTGTTGTAAGACACTATCGGGCCAATTCGCTTTTTTCCTTTAATCAAATTTTAATTACCAAACAACAACAACAAATGACTAAGGAATATATGAATGTT
Organism: Pinguicula moranensis; assembly: GCA_028565015.1. Taxonomy (NCBI): domain Eukaryota; kingdom Viridiplantae; phylum Streptophyta; class Magnoliopsida; order Lamiales; family Lentibulariaceae; genus Pinguicula; species Pinguicula moranensis. The sequence goes on from JAOWBN010087953.1 coordinate 16,373, forward strand.
TTGATCACTGTGTTAGTTCTTCCTGTTTCTCTATGATTATCTCCAGAGCAAGTAATGTTTTTTCAGAAGAACAAAATTATTTCCAAAAGAATTAATGCCCTTTTCTCTATGATACCATAACCATTATTTCTTTTAACTATCAACGTCTTCTAACTTCATTTGCAAACGAGATTCATGTTTGTTAATTCTCCAAGGTCTCGTGGATCAAGTGGTATCTTTGTTGCAGAGATGATGGCCTAAAATGAGTGTGCTTGAGGCAAAGGCAATGAAATCTAGAATTAATATGGCGATTCATGCACTAGCCATCGTCATGAACTCATCTCCACCCCAGTTCGATGAATCTTGTACTATGGTGGCTGTAGATGAAGACGCCGGCATCAGAAGGTACGATAAAATTTGCTTGACAAAAACATCAGACAACCATCATTGTGTATGCATATTTGTTTGAAACTTTATGATGAGCATAGTTGGAAACAATGAACATGAATACTGCTGACAGTGTTGGGTAGGGGTTACTTTCCTGATCGCCAGCAAAGTCGCAATGGCGGCAGAGATGATGGGCAAATACCTGCTTCCCATTCCCCAGTCGTATGCAAGATCAAAGGCTTGGAAGCCGGAAGAGATGAATCCGATAATGTTCACGGCTAGAAAATATATGCTCAAAACACACAAGAAAACAACAATATTTGGATCTTCATATTGATGATCTTTTATAGATAAATGCTTGCATATACTCTAGGTGGGGTCCATTGCAAAAGGAGTTGGAAGAGTCATTATTGACAATTCTTTTAGCTTGTGCTAATGATGGACTAGAGCAAAATGACTATTAAATTTCAGTGCTTCTATTTAGTGAAGTTGCTGAAATTTGATACATTTGACGCAATTCATAGTGGGTCGCAACGGAAATGGCCTCTTTGTATAATTATAAGGGTAAGGAAGCGTACATCTGACCCCCCAGACACCAACTTAGTTGGCAATATACTGGGTACATTGAGTTGAGTTGCTTGCCTATACTCTAGGTACCTGTTGAAGGAGTCGCCTTTGCCTCGAGCACTCGCAACGCCAACGCCATAATAAAAAATGAGACCAAACAAGCAATGGCGTCGAACACTCGCAACACCAGCATTGCCTTCTTCTCCACCGTGTTCGTCCTCGATTCTCCTTGGTATGGTGCACACCGCTGACCTTGATGGAATCTCCTCCCCGAACTCATCCAAACACCGCAAGCTCCCCACTTTCCACACTGCCGGAGGTGGCTCCTCCTTCACCAACTTGTTAACCTCCACGACCACGGGCGCCGGAATCTCGAAACAAGGCTCACTGATCGAAAGGCTTGATTTTATGGGAGAGGCTATTGGCGTCATGCGCCTCAACTAGGATGAAGATGAATGCAGATATAAATGCATCTGCATCAACTGAAATAAAGATGAACAGAGAATTGAATACATCAGCTGCAAAGGATCTGTTGGAGTCATCACAGCAATGCCACAGACTGCACGATCCGGCATGATTGTGCGGCAACGATTCCTCATAGGAAATAAGAAAAATGTTGTTAAGCTTTTAGTACATAGATCTGTTTTTTCCCTTACACATTTCTTGTACGTAGTATAAATAGGGATTCATTGGCCAATTGTAAACTTGAGTTCAACACCCGATTGGGGAATCGATATTGTGCCCTAAATTCAAAAGTAAAATAGGAGTCTTGCGGGTCTTTTTCCTTCCCACCAAAACTATTCAAAGTTTTGTGTTACAATTTTCTATATGGTATCAGAGCAATAGGTTGAGAATCACCCTGTTGCAGATCCAGCGAGATCAATCATGGCAGCAAATGCATTCTTGGAAGACCAACAACAAGTTCACGGCTCAGACAACCTTGGAACACAATTGGTAAGCATCCAACTTAATGAGACGATTTGGAAAAGTGTAGTAGAATCTGCACTTGAAACTAAACTTAAAATTGGATTACTTGATGGTACATTGGAAAAACCCAAGAGGATACAGAACTATTTCTGAAATGGAAAAGAGCAAACTGGTTTGTTCTTGGATTAAAGGATCCATGATTCCAAAACTTATGGAGCAGTTCATGTTTGTACATGATGCACGACAAGTATGGGAAGAATTTGGTACAACAAAATTACCATACTAATTTGAGTTAAAGACAGCCGCAGGTGAACATTTTGGTAGATTGAAATAGATCTGAGACCATTATGAGCAGTTGCGTCCTTTGCCCAATGTAGATGGGGATGTTGGAGCTTTCATGAAAAGGAGAGAAAATGAAGATCGAGTGATGGAATTCCTATTAGGATTGAATGATATCTATGAGGATGAAAGAAGACAAATCAAGTGTTTATATCCATTGCCTAGGCTGGACAAAGTCTACAATATGATAGTTGATGTGAATCAAATATCACATCTTTACTTAGATGATTTCATGATGGTTTTATGTGATTTACACTCATTTATGTAGTAACTAATATTTTTATGGCATTATTTATGCTTTGGTAGTGTTCTATGCGCAGGTAATGATTATTAGACGAAATTGACGATTTTTGAGTGAGACACTAACAGAATTTTCAGTGTTAACATCTATCTTAAGAAAATCAGAAATTGAGATAGGAGTGTCCGATATGAATGTACTAGATACACATTCAAAGCTTGTAAGATGGACTATAGCTTAAATGAAGAACACTTTTCAAGATTTGGACTCTAAAGTAAACAAAATCGAGCTTGAACTTCAGTTAGCAAAACTATCGAGTAACTATTCTGTTCTGCGCAGTCTATGCTGTTGAGCCATAAGTCGATATCCAAATACCAGATTGGGACATGCTATATATCAATGGAAATCCCAAACAACATACCACATATTTGTAGAAGAATCCCACTTGTATTTAGACCCAAAAAGAAGCGAAGCATTGCACTGAGGTCGGTAACAAAAAACTATCCACGTTCAATGCATAAGCAAATGCCAAAAAATCAAAGATTTCGAATTGGATCCAGATAAACATGAGAAAACTTGATGATCTTATCAAAGAGTTTTTTTGAGGCTCAAATATCTAAAGAATTGAGAAAAAAGTTGAAGATTCGCATCAAAAGCCTAAAATTTAGGATTTTAATTATTATTTTGACTTTATCTTCTAACTATATAAATAGAGGCTAATGTACGTAGTGGCGGGAGGAGTTAGATTGGTGGTCGAATTTTAGCCTCCTCCTCTAGTTTTGGTTGAGTTCTTCTTGTTGGGAAATTCATACGCTTTTGTAATTTTTTGAGAAAAAATTCAGAAACAAATTCTTTCTTCATTCTCTTGATCCAAAGATGACGTCCTCTTTTAGAATTCTCATGGCGCGATCATCGACGATGCAAGACTAAGAATTTATTTAATCCTAACGTGGAGTAGGGTGGTTGTAACACATATTATTCGAATTTTATGTTATTTGCAGTTCGGATTTTATGGTACATATTATACACTAATGTTTTGATTTTAAACTTGCAGGTTTTGTACGCGTGAAAGCATGCTTGTTTAAGCCCAAGATTGAATGTCTCTTTAGCTACGGAATCGGGAGCATACTTAGGCCCTGTTTTGCGCAGATCTTCATCTACTTCTTCTACTACTTCTTCTTATTTTTAGAAGGGGTGATGTTTTGTGCAAGTACTTAAAAGATAATTATTAAAATTTTATTTTAATTATATATTACAAAATTAATAGTAAATTACCAAAATAAC
>JAOWBN010088062.1:0-17577 GCA_028565015.1 Pinguicula moranensis
CAGTACAACATGATAGAACCAAGTATGTGGAAATTGATAGGTTCTTCATTAAAGAAAAATTGAATAGCAGGTTGTTGGAATTGAGTCACGTAATCACCGAAGAACAAGTTGCTGATGTGTTAACTAAATATATGAGTTCCCTAGATCTTGAGAGACTTTATAACAAGATGAGCTTAGTTGATATCTTCCGCCAATCTTGAGGGGGAGTGTTGGAACCAACCATAAAGTCACGGAGACAAGCCGCAGACAAGGCGAAAAGGAAAGAAAAGACACACGCATGCAAAAGAAAAGTAGACACATGCTCTGTAACATTTATTGCTTTGTACACATAAGTTTGTATTAAACATTTGTAACCGTTCTCCATATAAAGAGGACTCGATGTAAGAAGTAGTATAAGAAGTAAGATTCAATATATAGGGGTTTTTTCGTTTTTCCCGTTTAGCATTTTACAATTCTCCCCTTTTAAAATCTCCTGAAAGTGTTGGATGAAGGCAAAGTTTAGTCCATTTGTACCGGAACTCTTTGTTCCTTTACAGTTCCGCACGGCATATTTGATTTCTGCCTCAGAAAATTCCTAAGTGAGCATATCATTTTGGTGAGAATTGATCATATGAAAAGTTGGAAGGAGATTTTTTCGTTTGATCCCAACTTCCCGCGTGAACGAACATTGAAAATATTTTCTGAAAGCTTCTTCGAATCTTGAACTTCTTCATAACACTGGTTATTAAAATATAACACTTGGATATTGGAGAAACTTTTGTTTTTTTATAATAGATGCATGGAAATACTTGGTGTTTGCTTCACCCTCTTGTATCCATTTTCCCCTGGATTTCTGAAAGATCATAGATGTTTGTATATCCTGAAGATGTACGTCTGACCATACTACTTTCTTTTTTTTGGTAAGCAACCATACTACTTTCTTATCTGCTGCTTTAAGATAATCGTCCCCAAGACAGTTTTGCATCATAGAAAGAGATCACTTCTTGAGCATGTGCTATCTTTCGATTTATATCACCATTTACTTCTACTTTCCATGCTTTGATTTTGAATCTGAGCGATTTTATCTTTTCATTTAGAATCTGACCACTGTTGCCTTGTACATGATTTTGAGACCACTCATTCTTAACCACCTCCTGCAGACTAGGTTTCTTAACCAGATATCATAAACCCGAAAGGATTTTTGTCCTCAATTCCTTTTCATCTCTGCCATTAACAATGGACAACGATCAGATTATTATCTGTCCAGCGTGGATAGGGTTAGTTGTGGCAATGACCGACCGACTCTTCACTTAATAGGGACCTGTCTAGGCGACTAGCTCTGGGCCATCTGGTCTAAACCAAGTAAAGTTGGGCCTTAAGAGAAGAAGATCTGCAAGTTTTGCATCATTGATAGAATCCTCAAAAGCAATGGCTTTTGATCTGATGAAAGTTGATAACCCCATTCTTCCATCTTGTGCTTTGACTGCATTGAAATCAACTAGAATGCAACTAACTACCTGGGATGATTTCTTCTATTAGAAAATAGCTCTGTCTAAACTCTTCTTTTTCCTATAAACTGGCATGGTGAATATACATTTATAATAGCAATGCAATGCGGGTTATTCACCAGTTTCCTTTAATACCAATTGCATGTTCCATCTCCCCGGAGTGTATTGGGATGAAATATGAAAATTTTCATGTGATTAATAGACCTCCAGAGGGTCTCTACAAGGTCTTCCAAACCATCTCAAAATCAGCATGCACACATTCTCTTCCTCATTTTTTTGTCAATATTTTGTAGTTTAGTTTATTGTGTACATATAATATCCGCTTCAGTTTTTTCAATAAGATTCCACAGTAATTGTTTCTTTGTGCTATGGCCCATCCCCATTTATTCAGGAAGAATATTGTTGGACAAAATAGTTTTTTAATAAGATTATTAGGGTTAAGGTTAAAATTGTAACTAGATAAATAGTTATTTGTTAGTTAATTAATTAACTAATTACTAATTAGTAAATCCTAATTTCTTCCTATAAATAGAGCGAGCGTTCTGTACGCCTATTTCTTAATCACTTTTTTTTTTTATTTTAATGTGTTGATACCAGAAAGAAATAACAGTTTCTCTCTTGAATCGTTGCCTTGTCATCTATATAGGCGAGATCCGAGTACATGAATTTTACGAAAGCTCCAGTAAACTCCTAAATCGTGTTAGTGATATAATCATTCAAAAGATTACGTTCTATACGCTTTAGCACAAGAGGTACGGATCCCTTATCATATTTAATTTATTCGTTAGATCCTTTCTAACATATCTACATGATTTACTGTGATATCAGAGTCAATTTTTGGTAACTGATTATGTCTATCTTGTTATGTTTTGTCAATCCGTTGTTTATTGTTTTGGCAAAAATCTTGGCTTCAACAACTCCGAGCCCGTCGACCTCGCGGGACTATTGTCCCACAGCCAGAAATGAAAGCATGTGTATGTCACACACCGTCACGAGCGACATAGCGTGTGCGTCATGCGCTACCGCCAATCGACAGGGAGTATACATCACGCATGCCATTTTCCAAATCGAAGAAATGTGTGTGTCACCGTCACCGTCATTGTCGTACGTCTCTTCCCATAAGATTTCCTCTTGGGGTGGTGCGTGTAAGTCACACACCGTCGCACCAAACCGGGAACAGAAGTATCGGCCACCTCCCTCAACCACCGATCTACAAATCGGACTAAAGAAACCCATCAGTTTGGTCCTCGGGGTGGCGTATGTTCATCACATGCTGCAGTACCAAAGCCAAAAATGTCTGATTCGCCGTCGTTTCTCTACTTTTTGTGAATATCTAAAGGGATAACGGCATGAATCGAACTAAAAAAATCCCGTTTCAGGAGTGAGGAGGGGAGGCGACGGTGAAAACTCTGAGTTTTCGTCATTTGGGGATAAGCCTTCATGGCAATAGAACAATGGCACGTAAGGGAGAATAGGGACGGACTCCGTTCCTTTCATGGGAATGACACAGAAAATCGGCAAAAATCAAGACGATGGGAGCGGAAAGATCGGAACGAGTGGCACAGTTTGCGCAAATTGCACGATCTAAGAGGTGAAAACGAACGAAGTCACTTGACTTTGTCTAGGGTTCATCCTTTTATACGTGGGCCACTCGGATTTTATTAAATTTGGGCCCATTTTTTTGGGCTTTTGTTTTGCCCAACACGTTGAATTATTTTTTAAAAGTTTTGGCCCAATTTTTTTGATTGCATGTTCAATTAATTAGGAGACCCAAATATATTTATGTGTCAAATAAATTCTTAGTATACATGATTAAGAATTATTTATTTTTAAGTGCAATTAAATTCTAATTCTTAGCATATATGATTAGGATTAAATTTAAAGATTTGCTCTTTAATTCCAAGCATGTATTGATTCGCTCTTTAATTTCGAACATGTGTTACATGCATTAGCATGCTTTTATATGCTTATGTGTTTTATTTTAGGATTAGTTTCTAAACTCAAAAATAACAAATAATTATTAACTATTTGTTAATAATTTAATATGGTAATCAAAATTAAATTATAATAAAAAAATAAAAATAAGAAATCCACATTAGTTGTTATCATGATGGGACTATTAACCCTAAACCCTAAACCCTAAAATAAAAATAAGGCTGATTTTTAAGAGGGACCTTTATAAACCTACCAGAAATCTGGATTTTTCATGAGAAATGATAGAACTATGTAAGAGGTTGGTCCCCGATTTGAACCTTGAGTCCTGACCAACTACCCGTATGTTTGCCGAATCGATTAAGTATCACATTTTAATTAATTTCAGATTTTTTGATAGATTCAAAAAAAAAATTCTTTTAACTATGTGCTAAAAGAAAACCGACTTGTTATATGTTAACAATTCTATGTAACATTTTTTTGGCTAAAATAAATTAAAAATGCTCTACAATAAAAATCACAAATTGTTACAATTAACAATTACATGTGTCAATTTGTTTGGTTTTATGTGCTATTATGTGTTTTTACTTAAATTCTTTTACATGAAAGTTAGATTTTCCTAGAAATTTTTGGTTATGTAAAACGTGATGATTATGAGCCCAACACATTTTTTGAACGTATTACATAATCAAAATTCCTTATCGAAAATTTAATTTTAAAATTGTGTCTGTGTCCTTTTTAAAATATACCTGTAGAAATGGCACATCTTAGTATAATATCCCATCTCTGTTTCAGTGTTAAGTTCACTAGATTAAATTAAGATATATGGCCTTAGTTTACAGCATTGATGCAACTTCTGAATTTGTTAAATAACATGCTAGGCTTGGTCATATCGGTCAAGATAGGTTAAATAGACTTGTTAAGTGTGATCTTTTAAATCCACTCAGTAAGGCTAAGTCGTCTGTGTGTGAACCTTACTTAGCTGGTAAGGCTAATAAGAAACCTTTCGGTAAGGCTTCTCGAGACTCAAATCCCTTGAAATTAATCCAATTTGATATTTGCGGACCCATGAACGTGAAAGCACATCATGGGGCTTCTTATTTCATCACCTTCATGCATGATTACTCGCATCTCGGACACGTGTATCTGTTTTCTAATTTCCATAAAGAACTGGCGGTTGTGAATACATTTCTAATCTATTCAAAGGGTATTGTAATGAAAATGGCATAGTAAGTTGCCTTACTATTCCTTATACCCCGCAGTAAAACAATATTGCGGAACGTAGAAATCGCACCCTGGTTGTTATGGTTAGATCTATGATGTTGCAAGCCAACCTATCTATTCACTTTTGAGGAGTTGTGTTGCTCACAACAACATATATCTTCAATCAAGTACCAAGTAAGAGTGTGTCCAACACTCCATATGAGTTATGGAATGGAAGGAAGCTGATATTGGACCATACGCAACTATGGAGTTCGGCAAACTATGTGCACAGCCCAACCCATCGGCATGGCAAACTTGGTCCAAGAGCAATCAATAGAGTGTTCATTCGCTACCCCAAACATTCAAAAGGATATGCGATATTCGGCAAATACTCGAATGAGGACATGACTGAAATAGACAGTCGAAATGTCAAATTTTTAGAATATTAGTTCCCAACTATCGGCGATATAAAATAGGATGGTCAGTTGTATGAATTACAACGTGACCTACCACTATCTCTTGGTGTGGGGGAGAGTATATTTCACCAAACCACTCAGAATAGTGTAATAATCCCACCTATTCAAGGTAGAAACTTGCCAAATTAGGGCCAACATGAAAGAGAGGTAAGTCCACCAATTTTCATGTTTAACAAGATTAGTTCTCAAAATCTAGGTCATGATGATGTGACTACAAGCCTCACAAACAAGAGGGTTAGTGGGAGCGGACCTTCACACCATCAGTACCAAGAGCTAAGGGACTAGTGAGAGCATAGTAGGGCTGGCCAAACGGTTCCAAGATTTCCCCAAAACCCACAATCCGTCCCATTCCGTCACCCCAATTCCAAAAAAAAATTGGAATTCGGGTATTTGGGATGGGAACGGGACCAGATCTTTGGTCCGATTTATTTTCAAGATGGGTTTGGATAATGGCCATACCCGTCCTGTCCCATTACTCAAATTCCAAAGATTTTTGGGAATTCAGGTATTTGGGATGGGAATAGGACTAGATTTTTGGTCCCATTTATTTTTGGGACGGGTTCGGGTATGGCCAATACCCGTCCCAGATTCCTGTTTGGCCATCCTAGCTCAGCATACCCCCAACCGGGAAAGTAGAAGATCATGTTACCTGTAGGAGTGAGCGTGGAATAATTTCTCGATGATATTTTCAGATCAAGAAAAATGTATTTTTCTTCGCTCCTTTGAAAATAAAAGATCCTACCTCTTATCACGAGGCTATGGACTCACCTGATAGAGAAAAATGGATAAGTGCCATGAGAAATTAAATAGACTTATTGCAAATAAACGATATTCGGGAACTTATTGATCTACCACATCGTCAGAAAATGATTGAACGCAAGTGGGTATTCAAGGTTTAGTGTGGTGCGGATGGATCAATCGACAAGTTCAAATCCCGACTCATGGTGAATGGTTTTACCCAAATCAAGGCTATATACTATGAAGAGACATTTTCTCTTGTGTTGAGAATTGCCTCTATTCACCTACTTCTGGCCTTGTTGCCCATTTGGATCTCGAACTATTCTAAATGGATGTAAAGACTGTTTTCCTTAATGGAACACTTGGGAAAGAGATTCTACATCCATCAACCTGTAGGGTTCATCTCTGCAGGACTAGATGACAAGTTATGCCGTCTTAAAAGATCCATATATGGTCTTAAATAGTCTTCCAGTTTGTGGTACTTTCGATTTCATTAAGGCATTACTTCATTTGATTTTACCATGATAGATGAAGACCACTATGTGTATGTCTTGAAGACAAATGAAGGAATCATGTTTCTCTCCTTATATGTCGATGACATACTATTGGCAGGAAGCAACATGGAAACGATCAATGCCACTAAGCAGTGGCTATCCTCCGTCATTGAGAAGAAGGATCTGAGTGAGGTTAGGTATGTCCTAAGTGTGGAGATCTGCAGAAATTGTTATAAGAGAATAATGGGTATGTCCTAACAAGCATACATAAATAAAATTTTAAAACGGTTCACGAACCATCCCTATTGATAAGGGGTTATCACTAAGCCTCGATCAATGTTCGGAAATAGATAAGAAAAATGAAAAAATGAGCATTGTTTCCTATGTCAGTGCCATATGGAGTTTGATGTATGCAATGTTATGAACAATACCAAATATTTGCTTTGCAGTTGGGTTGGTGAGTCATTACCAAAGCAACCGGGGGCCTGCTCATTGGCAAGCAATCAAGAAGATCTTTTGTTACCTTTGTGGAATGGCCAATATGGTCCTATGCTATTAAGGGGGAGGCTTGCATCTAAATGGATTTACGGATGTTGATTGGGAAAACAATTTGGACGAGTTCAAGTCAACCTCTGGATATGCCTTCATCCTTGGTGGAAGAGTTATATCCTGGTGTAACAAGAAGCAAGACTGCAGTGCATTGTCACCTATGGAAGCAGAATATGTCACGTGCAGCATAGCCATGCAAGAGACACTCTGGCTCAGAAGCATTCTACGGTACCTTGATTTGACTACGAGGCCCGATGATCCTGTAGAGCTAAACTATGACAATACTGCAACAATTCAGTTTACTAAGTATACAACATTCCATAGGAAGATAAAGCACATTCAGAGACGTTACCACTTTGTTCAAGATGCTGTCAACAAAGCGAATATAAATATCAAATATATTCCTACTAACAAGATGATCGTTGATCCAATGATCAAATCCATTCATAAAGTTGTATTTAGAGCTCATGTCATGAGTCTTGGAATTACGTAGGATTTAATCACATCTAGTAAATGATAAGAACATGTTTATAACAATTAATTGTGAAATAAAATTGATGTCTTTCTTTCGTTTGAGCAATACTTTTGTGTATTCAATCAATTAATAAGGCATAATAAACATCACAAATCTTTATGATTAGCCCTATCACATGGTTAATTGCCCTTTTGCTTATATAGCATGAAGAATGAGACTGATAAATGTTTTGGACAGTCGAACAGTCGCTTCAGTAGGTATGAAATGATATTTAAGTGAATCAAATGTGATATATATGGGTTTTCACAGTAAACCTTTAAAGTCGAATGTATAGGATAAAGACTAAGTATATTTATCAAAGCTTACGATTCACATAGCATAAGTAAGTGACATACCCACCTAAGTGAGAGTCATGTTATGACACACATATCATACTGTGGTTGCTACAGAATAACCGTTATAAAAATGACAAAGAATCTCCTTATTGTCATTGTATGATCACATAGACATACGCGTGTCCACTTAGATGTTACTCTTTGACTTAGCACTATGGCTTGAAGTTGAGGATTGATTATGCTACTTTAGTATGTTATTCAAGGGCTAAGATCTATATAGTCCAGCGAACCATGCTAGGAAAGCAATCGAGTTGATACGGATGGTCATTAGTGTCTAAGGAACATTCTTCACCATATTTTCCATGCCGGTTACATTAAGTATGTAATCAAATATTGAATAGCTTAAAGGGATGTGTAGCTATCGGTGATGCAAAGAGGATTTGGCATATCGTCACTTCGAAAGTGTCATGTTAGCTAGATCATAACTTAATATGACAATACTAGTAATTTTATAGTCACGCAACTCATTTCTCGTATGAAGCATCAGAGATTTTGAGAACTGTATTTTGTCGTACGGCTTATGTAGCTGAGTCAGAGCTGCTGAACAAAATTATCTTTTAATGAGATTATTAGGGTTAAGGCTAAAAGTGTAACTAGACAAATAATTAATTGTTAATTATTTAATTAATTACTAATTCTTGAACCCTAATCTCTCCTTATATATAGAGCGTTCAGTACGCCTATTTCTTAATTATTTTTCTTATTCTCATATGTTGAGACTAAAAGAGAAATAAACAGTTTTTCTCTCGAATCATTGCCATATTTGAGTACATGGATTATATAAAAATTACAGTAGACTCCTTATTTGTGTTCGTGATATAATAACCCAGAAGATTACAGTTTTTACGCTTCTGTACAAGATGTACGAATCCGTTATCATATTTAGTATAGGTAGATCTGTTCTAACATATCTAAGTGATATGCATTTATCGTCAAAGAATAATTGGGGGTACACCTGAAACTATGACTGTTGTGATTTGTTCTGCTGCTTTTTGTTCCTGGGCTACTATTTCATTTCATTTTCTTCTGTCTCGGATGTTCATCAGAAGAACATTTTGTAGAGAGTCTAGTTCACACTCTTTGAAGTCTATTCCTATGCCCTTCCCATACTTCAATGTATCCAAAGCATCACTTTTGATTTCAGTCCAAGAAGGTTTACTGCTTTGTTTAAGCTGTTTCTCAATATGTGTCAACATTCGATGTATTTCCTTAGGATTTCTTGTTCTGGATCTCGTTGTACTTGTCTGACTTGAATGATCTTCTATCCTCATTTTGACTGATTGGATTGGCAGGGGGGTTCCTGTCGCTGGAGGGCCTCTGCAGATATCACGGAGAAAAGTTTCCTCCGGTGACTGTTGTAATCTTCTGTTCCTTTTGATAAACAGCCGGAACAGTAAGTTTCTTCAACAACTCTCATCATATACGTGAAATTTTTTGTGATACACAATAGGGTTTGAATATATATATATATATGGAAGTAGCTATATTTTTCCTTCGATGTGTGATAGCATCTGACTGTAGGAAAACCCCAAATTTCCTTGTCATCCTGTAATTTTTTACCCTTTCACCTCAATTCTTCATGAGGCAAAAGCTTTGCAACTGTAATAACTGAATCAAAGAAATTTGTTGGTGTAAGGTTCGACCAATGCACGAGTGAATAGTATCCACGCAGGCGTAAATCCCCCTTTTCGATTAGGGTTCAATTCGAGCAAATATCCCTTATTTATACAATTATATTTCCTCTACCCTGTTTTAACAATCGAAAGAATAAAACGTTTCTATTAAAAACAACTATCAATCCAGCGCCACACGATCATGCAGGATCATGTGGATGCGACTTAATCTTCATGCTCTGATCGTGTGGTTATCGTGCAAGCTGGAAATAATGGCTCGAACATCTTCTTTGTTCATGTGATAAATCTACAGAAGGCTTCTCTGATACTTTGGGTGACACAGCAGGAAAGATGGATGACTTAAAGACCCCTCTTTCAAGATGAGTAGCCAAAAGACTCATCTTGGATAGTAAATGTGCAAAATGAACAACTGACAAACTCTTAGTCAGTAGATCAGCCAGCTGAGCAAAAGAGGTAATGTGAACTGGATGAATGGCACCTAATCTATATTGATCACGTCAGATGTGACAATCAATTTCAATGTACTTTGTACGTTTGTGAAATATCGGATTAGCTGTGATGGCTATGGCTACTTTACTGTCACAAAAAAGAAGAACCGAAAGAGGGATGCGCAGATTGTAATCTTGCAGAATATAGGTTATCCACAGGATCTCCCGGACAGTGGTGGTCATTGCTCATACTCAGCTTATGCTGAAGAGTTAGATATGATTGCTTGTTTTTTGTCTTCCAGGAAACAAGGCTGTCACCAAAAAATATACAATAGCCTGTAAAAGAATGCCGTGTGGTTTTGCAAGCCCCCTAATCTGCATCACAGTAAGCACGTAGCAGAGGAGATGAATGAGCAGAATACTATAGACCAAGGTCTGAATGGTCGGCCAAATATCTAAGGACATGCACAACAGTTGTCCAATGCGAATCATGAGGTGAGTGTACAAATTAACTCAGTTGTTGGACAGCATAGGTTAAGTCCGGCCTTTTGTTATTCAAGTAGAGGAGTCTTCCCACAAGTCTCCTGAATTTTTCTGGATTGTGATAAGAGGGCGATGGATCAGCACCTACAGCAGCAAATTTAACACCCGGAGGCAATGGTGTTGTGACACTGTCACTGTGTAGATAGCCAAAATCTGCAAGTAATTAATGGATATATTTCTTTTGGCTAACACTCAATCCATCCTTTGTCCGTGTAAGTTCCATACCTAGAAAGTAGCATGCCTGGCCTAGATCTTTCACTGTAAAAGCCTTGCCAAGGAACTGCTTCAAAAGCTGAATCTTTGCAGGATCCGTACCAGTGATTAAGACATCATCTACATACACAAGTCGAAAGATGTCATGATCATCACGGTGGAGATAAAAAAAAAAAAAAAAACAATGATCATGTGCAGATTGTTTAAATCCATAAGCTTGAAGAGCAGCTGTAAACTTAAGATTCCATTGTCTGGAAGCTTGTTTGAGTCTATAGAGAGACCATTTAAGTAGATATACTTCCCCCTTTTTGGATTTCAAATATCCAAGAGGGGAGTGCATGAAAACTTCTTCATCAAGTGTACCATGGAGGAAGGCATTATTCACATCTAATTGGTGATTTTCCCAAGCTTTAGATGATGCAACAGATGCCCGGTCACCACCTTGGCCACTGGGCTAAAACTTTCTGTGAAGTCTTGCCCCTCAACTTGGCTATAGCCTTTTGCAACTAACCTCGCTTTATACCTTTCAACTAGCCGTCAGGATTGCACTTTACTTTATATATCCACTTGCTCCCTATAGCTTTCTTTCCTGGTGGAAAGGAGTTGAGTTCCCATGTGCAGTTTGACTCCAAAGCTTGCAGCTCTTCATTCATTATTGCAATCCATTGAGGAATGTGTCTGGCCTGATTAAAATGCTTAGGCACTTACCATTGACAGATAAAAAAACAAAGTCACTGTGTGTATTGGTAGAAACATAATCCAGATTTGTGTTTATGGTTGGCTGTGAGGTCTTACTTGTGCAGAGAAAAGAAGTGTGGAAATCTTTGAGTAGAACAAATGGCTTTCTAGGTCACTGGCTTTGTCTCAATTGTGGATTTTCTCTTGAATCAGATTGGGGTATTGTCACCAAAGGATGCAAACTGTGTGCAGGATCAGTGAATGAGGAATCAGATTCAGGACAATTAGTATCACGATCAAGATGTGCATCAGGTGAAATATCATCCATATCATCAGCAGGAGAGGAAGTGTTCTGAATTGGTGAATGTCTAATATTAGAAAGAATTGAAGACATGAACGAGGGATAACAGAGGTGTTCATGGAAAATGAAATTACGAGAGGTGACAATTCTTTCAAGCTCAGGAATGAAAATTTTATAAACCTTTTGAGAAGCTGGATAACCCACAAAATAGCCCTGCAATGCAAGTTTAGTAAAGTTGTCTTGCACTGATATTTGTTTGTGACATAACAGGAGCATCCAAAAGCTTTAAGAGTGGATAAATCAGGCTGAGTTCCGTGTAGGATTTCATAAGGAGATTTTCAGTTTAACACCCTACTTGGCCATCTATATAACAGGAAGGTTGCTGTGAGAATGGATTGTCCCAAAAAAACTTTTGGCAAGTTTGAATGAAACATGAGAGCACATGCAATCTCAAGTAAAGTTTTGTGTCTTTGTTCCACCACGCCATTTTGTTGGAGCATGTATGGACAGTTGCGTTGGTGATCAATACCAAGCTTAGAAAAAAGAGTTTGACATTGTGAGTTTACAAATTCAGAACCATTGTCAGTTTTGATTTTTTTTACATCCTTGCAAAATTGTGTATGAACCAAAAGATTTGGCTTCTGTCAGATTAAGGAAAGTACAAAGGATTTGATGCACTGACTCTTTTGAATGAAACAGGTAGGTCCAGGTGCAATGGCTTCTGTCATCAACTATAGTGAAAAAGTAGTGACAATTGTTATAAGAAGCTGTTTTATAGGGTCCCCAGACGTCAGTGTGAATTAAATCGGCTGAAACACTAAAACTGTTTGGATATGGCAGAGATGTTTGCTCAGACGATGGGCAAATTGAACAACTAAAATTTGATTCCTTATTAGTGTTCATGGATTGAGAATACTTGAGGCGATTTAGAGTGTCAAGAGATGGATGGCCAAGTCTATTATGCAAAAGATGTAAACTGATTACATTGCAAGCACGAACAGTAGAGTCCTTTTGTGGACTTAATGTAGAGGGCAGATTACAAAATGAAGGTGACACGGTTTAAACAAGATGTATCAAGTGTGGATCAAAAGATATTACGCACAGGACATATAGATTCCTCACCACGACCCCCGTTGCTAGGATTCTCGCAGTTCTAAGGTCATGAAATACACAAAAAGAAGGGAGAAAGGTGCAGTAGGTACAAACAAATAAATAAATAAAAATTGTGGGCGTGTGGATACGGAATCTGCCCGCATATAGTTTGTATTTAAATAAAAATAAGTTTATGCGGGCGAATTTGGATTCCGCAAAGCAAAAAAATTTCTGTCCGCATTCCGCCTGCATAACTTTGCGGAATACGATTTTTCATCCGCATTCGCACTTCATTCCGCGCGGGCGCAAACTTGGCGGATGTGGACGCGGGCGGAGCGAAAAATTCTACGCCCGCTGCCCACCCCTACTTCCAACTATCCAGGGATTCCTCAATTTCCTGCAAGAAAACATTGAGTTGGATGATAATTAATAATTAATACCGAGTTATCCCGTAGATTTTAATACTCCAAATCAATGGCAAAACTCGAAAACAAATACAAGGGAACAAAAAAAAAGTTTTAGGGCAAATGTTTTTGGGAATAAATAATATTTTGTATTATTATATTTAAATTTTTTTAAAATTAAAAAAAATATTTGAATGAAACATTACTAAAATTTGATATAAATACATTAAAAAACTAAGCAAATTTAATTTTGTTTTGTTGACTCAAATATATTCAAAAATATCCAAAACATTTTTTTGAGGGGGCTGAACCCCTACCAGCCCCCTGAATCCGCCCTTTCCCCAAACTAGCCCATAATAAACATTGGTTCAGCTAGGCAATTGTACTAATTCTGCTGCGTAAATGGATTTTTTGGGGCTTGATATAACTTGAGGAAAGCTAAAGTTTCCAATGAGAAAAATAATGTCCACGGACGAGGAACATCAACACATAGTTAACTCTAATTTAGAAAAAGTCATCTAATCCATTTATGCAAACTCAAAGCAGCAAAATTACTACTACAGATTTCGAAACTGAAAAGGAATTACAATCCAGACATGCGCATTTCTTCTGCACCATGAGCAAAATGGCATCTTTCTCCAAAAGTGCAAGCTCCCTTTGTAAAGTTATCGCAAAGTTTTGTTTTATAGTTGCCCGCAGGTGCTCGGCCAGCTCTTTTCATGGGCATACCCGATGCAGCACTGAGATTCACTATGAGTTCTCGAACCATTTGGCTTGCCTCCTTGATCTGGTCAAATGAGCCCTCCAGCTCGATATTTCTCAAGTTGGGATCTGTCTCGTGATCTCTTACAGAGAGCTTAGCCCCTGTCACACGGCATATTTGCTTCGAGTTTACTCCGCTCTTTCCAATGACAGCACCTGCTAGTGAAGCATCGATACTGATCTTGGCAGTTGCAGAGGCTCCGAAGCTGGCTGCAGCACCCATATGTGGTGGAGTTGGCTCCATCCGTGGCCCACTGCCATATCTTCCTGGCATTTGTCCCACAGAGCGAGGATCATCGTGCAGCTTAGGCCTGCCAAGATCAGATTCACCATGTGCAAAACGACATTTATCACCAAATCTGCATCCTTCGGGTGTGTTATAGTTGTTACATAAACGAGTCTTCATGACTGGAGAAGGTCCATCCGCGAAAGATTGGGTAGCTACTGGATTCCTGATACCAGTAGGCATGGCTGGATTGCTGCCAAGCATCTGAGTAACAGCCTTCAGGCCACCAGGGACATAATGCAGGAAGTGGCATCCCTCCCCATACGGACAGCCAGAAGAACTGCATGCAACCGAAATAAAATAAACAAAAAAACAGTATCCAGCCAGGATACCTTCACAAAGCAGCGACAGATTTAGAATAGCAATTAGACTCGCAAAAGAAGCTAGAGGTCGAAGTATCATGAAAAATCAATTTACTCAATTTCACATGTGGTTCCATGTACAAAATTCAAATTAATACTTACTGAATTACTCAGATTCACCCAAATATGTTATTTTGGTTGCGGAAGTACTTATGAAAGGACAAGTTATAAATGCAGCAGAACCACAGTAAAAGATTAAAGGAAAATCAGGTTACTGAGCACTCTAAAAGAGCTGGCAATCAAGTCCCATACGATAAACTATGTAAAGACAACAGCCACATAGGTTGTCATGAGTTTTAAAATGCACGAAAGATACAGGGAAGGTGATGTTATCAGCTGGACAAGTCATTCAGATAGATGCACCATAATGCGCCATTATTGGCCAAGTTCAATAAAATAATGGAATTAGGATTGATTGATTCGATTGCTTTTTGTTCAAGCAACTGAATTATTCAGCATTACTTTCAGATTTGATCCTTGCCATTCAGTAGATGTTACATCAATTTGGGCGAGTGGTTAATTCAGTAAGACTGTCACTCATCCATTTCCATTCAATAGCCATCATTACGAATTAATGAAGAGTATAACCTGTTTCACAACTTTAATGCCCAAACATTAGTCATAAAAATAGCATTCTTCAATATAAAGAAGAAGAAATCCATAGTACATATTAACAATTATTACCACTGTACAACATCATACTTACAATTCAATTTTATGTAGGTTAAGATTATAACCTGAAATACTTTGTGCATGGCTTCAATTTGCTTCCTATACCAGTTGTAAAGGACTCCATTTCTGTTGCAGAAAGTTAATATTCTTCTTCAGTTGAAACTAATGAGTTTGTTATTCATTCCTAAATTTCTCAGAAGTACATTAACATTGTGCTTTCACCACGGATAACATCATTATTAAATTTCGAGGAATTATATACAACAGAAACAAAGAAATAGAACTCCTAAAAATATTAACTTGAAAGGTCAACGCCATAGATTTTAATTACAATCTCCCAAAAGAAGTTAATAACAGAGAATAAAGAAAGGAGAGGACAAAAGGCGTTGTAGGATAGTCAAAACAATACTAGGCTGAAAAAGATACTGCTTACGACATAGGCCTAGCAACCAGGATACAGACCAAACATCAACCAAACAAGCGTACAGTGTACTATATAACTTAACAGTTGTAGAACAATACATCATATATATCAGTTTTTTTCCTCAACTCTTCTCCAACATTCCAAACTTCAATTAAGTTTCGTTAAATCCCAACACCCATTACACTGAGTCACGAAAATTTTCACTTGGAAAAGGTATTTAAGTCTAAACGAAGCATAGAGCTCAAAAGACAGTTGCAGCTAATAGAAAAGTTTGTATACATTCTTTTTTTTTGCTAAATAAGTTTGCTCTACTTAAGCCCTACCAGCCAACACGAAGATAATTTATCTGCCACTTCAAAACTAAGTAGAAATCACGAACATGATACGTAAGCATCCAACAAGAAAAGCACAGAGTAAAACACCACCACCAGAAATCATCACATTTCAGCAAACGTCTACATACAAAATGACCAAAAACTATATCTTCGTGACCCAAAGAAAAGACCTTGTTTGGATTTCTTGAAATCGCCATTGCCGTTGAGCCCGCCGTCTGGTCTGCCTCTTTTTAACGCGGCCCCGAACTCCATCCGAGAAAATTCCACTTCTGAAAAGTAACGAGAAGTAGATACTAACTGAGAGGGCAGGTAGCTCTTCACAGAAACAGGAACTCAATCAGATGGGAACGACGAGATCCAGGATAAAAAAATCGAGGGAGCGTGAAACAAGCGTTTTCTGAATTAGGGTTCGTAATCCAATTCACGTGCGCTCCCCTTCGTGGCTGGCTCCCTTGACTTCTTTTTGCTGGGCTCTGGAACTCTAAAAATTGGGCCATTTTCTCAGGGTTAGCTTTCAAATTTCAATAATGGCCTACATAATAGATCTCCCATTTAATGAAATTGTCCAATATTCAGATTATTCAATAGGCAGCAAAAAGATTTTTTTTTAAAAAAAATAAAATCATTTGTGTAATACAATATTTTTTTGGATAGGTACAAGTTTTATTCACAAGGCTATAATGTTACAAAATTTTTTAGGGCATACCCCAGAAATAACTAGAGATACACATGATTATAAATAAGCAGACAAAAGCATAGCTATGGGTGAATAATCCAATCAGATAAAGAGGTTCCCGGAATTTGTTTCACAGGAGCGATCTGCCAGAATCAGGTGTTAATTTGTATTTACTCAAGTATCTTCGAAGAATTGTACGAGATGTCATGAAACCTCGAAGCATTCCGCGCTTTCCATATTTGCCACACCGTGCAATACCAAACCATACACCAGAATTCTCGACTTCCCCGGCACAGTCTAATGCCCATATGCGAGACATAGTGATCAAAAGGACGGCTACACCCAACATAATGCACGTTAAGCCAACCATACACTGCAGACCATAATGAGTATATCTCCGGACAAGTAAAAAAAAGGTGAGATGTGTTATCCATCCCAATAAAACAGAAAGGACACACCGACACACCCAGGCCAAAATCTAATCCTTTGAAAGATAAGTTTTCAATCGTAGCAATACGGCTTGGGATTAATCTCCAATAGAAGGTAGAGACACGGAAAGACGTTTACTTCCCCCATATTGTCGCTAGATCCATGTGTACCTCGTCATCCAGTCTCTAGTCTCGCCGAATACATCCGTAGACAGACCTCACCGTGTATTTACCACATGAATCAGTTGTCCAAGACCAATAATCATCGTCGGGGCTGAGAGAAATTGATTCCAACTGCAACTCTAAATCAGAAAGTCAACGATACTCCATGCCCCCTCAGCGGGCGCATTCATTTCCATGACCACCTTCCTATATTGCCCGAAGTTATCCACTTTGAGCTTACTGTCGCCTGTTTATCCGACAAGGCAGGATACAACCGACGATATATGGATGACAGTGGCTGATCATACAACCACATAGATTCCCATAATAATGTTTGAGCCCCCAGATACCACCTGTTTTATCATATTAGCATTAAACCAATGCGTCGCACATGCACTTTTTCATATATCCTGCCACCATTTAGAATC
>JAOWBN010088172.1:0-20091 GCA_028565015.1 Pinguicula moranensis
GAAACTTCCTCTTCTCAAACTGTAACCAAAGAAGGGACAGGAGCTGTCCAAAAATAATAAAATAACCTTTTTTCGGGAAAAAAAAAAACAAAAAAAAAACAAAGATCCATGGTCAAAATATCTTTTAAATAGTTGTTATGCATGCGTAACACACATCTATATTTACGCTTCCACACAAATTTTGCATCATGACACGTAGTATATATTTCGGAGATTTTACACATAGTGCATCATTGAGCTTGGTAGTCAAATCCTTCAGTGTCTATCGATAGTCTTTTCCAAAATGCCCTTGATTTGTCGATGGCTTACTTTATCTTGCCCCAAAGTTTGTGGATGGTAAGGGGTCGCCAACTTGTGCTGGATGTCATACTGTTTCAATAGGGCCTCAAAGAGCTTGTTGTAGAAGTAGTTCCCTCCTTTTTCACGATTGCTCGAGGGGTCCAAAACCTAGCAAATATATTTTCTTTCAAGAATCTCACAACAATATTAGCATGACTTGTGTGGGTTGGAATTGCTTGCATCAACTTTGAAACATAATCAACGGCTACTAATATATATAAGAGGGAAAAGACAGATGAAGTCGATGCCCCACATATCGAAAAGCTCTACGACCAAATGGCCTTATTGGGGCATCTCATTCCTCTTAGAAATGTTCGTGGTCTGCTGGCATTGATTGCAATGTATGAGAATGAATGTTCATCCTTGAATAAGGTTGGCCGGTAGAATCCGGATTAAAGGACTTTTGTAAACTGTTCTCCACAACCCAATGCATGGCAGTGAGCTAGAATACTCATCCACTCCTCTTTCGGGATGCACCTGCAAATGTTTTGATCCGTGCCAATGTGAAACAAGTAGGGGTCTCCCATAGGTAGTCCCATAGTTAACGAGAAAAACTTATTTTCCTTAAAAGACATGTTAGGACGCAAGGCTCCGCTAGCAAGGTAATTTACAATATCAACAAACTAGTGTTCCATCGTAGTACCAAACAATTGTTCATCAGGAAAGGAATCATAGATAGGCACAACAAATTCATTAGAAATAGATGCACCAGGCAACCTAGACAAATGATCAACAACCACATTCTCAGTTCCATTCTTATATTTGATTTCAAGAATTCTTACAAGAACAGGATCCACCTAATCAATCTAGGCTTTGCTCTCAATAAGAAGATATTTCGGATCAGGATGATTAGAATGTACAATTACCTTAGACCCTACCAAATAAGACCGAACTTGTCTAAAGCAAACACCACAGCAAGCAATCTTTTTCAGTGGTAGTGTAATAAATGTTACAAAGTCTATTACCTACCTTTTGCCCTAACATGACACCCATGACATAGTCGGAGGCACCAGACATAATTTCAAAGGGTAAAGACTAATCAAGACCGATCACAATTGGTGTAGAGGTCAAGTTTTCTTTCAAAGTATTGAAAGCAAGCAAGCATTTATCAGAAAATTGAACGGTACATCTTTGGATACCAGGTCACTCGAAGGACGACTAATCTTAGAGAAATCAGCAATAAAGCATCTATAGAACCCGGCATGTCCAATGAATCTCCTAATCTCCTTGACTAAGGTCGGAGGAGGAAATTTAACCATCAATTCAATCTTATATTTATGGACCTCTATCCCCCTCTTTGAAATCACATGCCCCAAAACAATTCCCTTTCTCACCATGAAATGACTCTTTTTCCAACAAGGTGTAAGATTGATTTTATGCATTGCTCAAGGACTAGAGTCAACTTATATAAGAAACCATCAAAAGAGCTCCCATATACAGAAAAATAGTCAATGAAAAAATCGATAAACTTTTCTACTATGTCTAAGGATATTGAGAGCATACACCTTTGAAAGGTAGTTGGGGTGTTGCATAGTCCAAATGGCATTCATAGGAAAGCAAAGGTCTCGAATGGGCAAGTGAAAGTATTCTTGGCTTCATCTTCTAAAGCAATTAGGATCTCATAAAAACCTGAAAGACCATCAAGGAAACTGTAAAAATATATTTGGGCCAAATTTTAATAATATTTCGTTCAAATAATATACTTTGTACCTAAAAAAAAATTAAATATTTTTGTACAAAATATTATTTATCTCCCAAAATTTTTTTGGGCGCTCATAAAAAAAAAAATCCCCTAAATTGTTTTTGGCACCCCCTATATTTTTTTCTAGATCCGCCCTTGCTTCCAGAGTCTACTTTCAAACTTTGACATCAATGTGGTTTTGGGTGGTGGCCATAAATGGCTTTCAAGTAACAAATGGTGCTAGGCTCGTACCACTTGTTGGTGTTGCTCTCCAAGTCCATGATCACGAAATCCATCAGCAATATGAACTTATGAACTTTCAATACAAGAGCTTCGATGATCACTCTGGCATTCTTCACCAAACGGTCTGCAAATTGGAGCCTCATGTTCATCATTGCATACCACTCAAGTAGGGTTGGTCAATCGGTATTCCTGATACCGACTATTGTACTAACTTGGATTGGGAACAAAAAATCATTCCCAATTCTCAAACCGAATATTGAATTACCAAACAAGTTTGATAAATTGGTATTCAGTATCAATATCGGTTGGGTAGAAGATCCAACATATAAGGAAATTATATCGGTTCGGTAGAAGATCCAACATATATTTAAAAAACGCAATTTTTCATCTGTAATTTTAGTTATCACTAATAAAAAAATATATTGTTTAAAGTGTACAATGATAAACGCCAACAAAGTCCAACTAAAAATCCAAGTCCAACCATAACAGTAAAGACAAAAACAACAATAGTCGATAACAATTATCAATGTCCAACCAAAAATAGCGACAACAATATCCAACCAAAAATCGAAGTTTCAAGTTTCAATTCAACTACAAGAAGCATTATATTCATGCCAAATACATAGGTTCATGATCCCCTCAAGTACGTTTTATGGATTTGTTTCCATCTCTAAATAAATAAATAACATATGTATTTAAAAAGAGTAACCAATTGAGTACGACAAGATGTAAATAAATTTAAAATAAAATAGTTATCACCTGTATCAAGTCGATAAATCATCGGGTCCTCTGTCCCATCACAATGAAAGAATATTTGGGTGTTTTCTTTCATCCAATTTTGGGCACAAATTATAACCTCAACCATCTTGGGGGCTAATGAACTTCTTAATACACTAAGAACCCGTTCACCTCTGCTGAAAATTGATCTGAAGGCACAATTGTGATTGGAATGGATAGAACATCTCATGCCATTCTAGCAAGCATGGTATACTTTGCTTCGTTCACTTTCAACCATTCTAAAATGGTGTATTTGTTGAATTGCGTATTTTGATCAAGTTTTCCCATGCATCATATTCTGAATCATCTCCCAAATTACTTTCCGCCCCATGTTGTCCAGTAGAAGATCCAACATATAAGGAAGTACTCACCAAAACGATGTTGTGTCATTTTCCTTGCCAACGTAATGACTTTGGTACTGTCATCAATGCTCATAATCTTGGGCAACCAAAACTTGAACAAGGTAATCTTACACTTTAGTTCAAGAATAGTTGCAACAAATAATAAATTGGTCATATTCAAAACAAGTCAGTAAGTACCTTGTTCGTGGAAGTAATAAAAAGATTAAATAAGGTAAGGTGAGAACAGTAACTATTTAGCCTAAGCGTCGGGTCATTCTAAGTCAATTCTTCCCAATACTTGGCACACTTATCAAGCATTCTCGTGCCATTCCACTAAAGAACTCGTGAGGCCTTTTCCTCAAGGTATCTAACTGTCTCTTTAGATTATACAATTCCTTGAAAAAGAGATGTGCGGTGTAGGTCTTGAAGGCGGAGAATGTCAATATCATTTCATAAAACACTTTCAATAAACTGATAAATATTTTGATAAGATCCCAGTCATAATTTGTAGACACCCAAACCTTGTTCCATCTCCTCTACGCTCCATTACCCATTTAGCCATCATCGAACATAAACGTCTGCTTAAAGGCTGCTCGATGCTTATCTGCAGATTACAGCATGGTATAGGTGGAATTTCACTTAGTCCATACATAGAGCTGCAAAAAAACCTTTCCTGTCAATCCCTTGGCTTCTACCTACTTCTTATCTTCCCACTAAGGGAAAGATTTCATCATTCTCATTTTCATAACCGATGTATCAAGCTCCTTTAGTACATCCTCACAAATTAAGTTCAAGATGTGTGCAGCGCACCTCATGGGCAAGTTCTGGTGTTGCAAAAGAACTTCACCCACTATATCACCAAACTTATGCACCTACCTATCCCTCAAGTCATCCAAGCATGTTGTATTGAGGGATGCATTATCGACAGTGATGGTTAAAACCTTATCAATGCTCTCGTTCGCTCAATACGTTGTCAAGCACCATTGCAAGTGACCTACTTGCGTGATTGGTAATATTTCAAAATTCAATCAGTCTCTTGTGCAATTACCATTGTGTGTCTATAAAATGTGTTGCGACACACGTATAGTTAATATTTTGAACATAGGTCCACCTATCCGCGGTCAAGCAAACACTTGGATTCAACTCCATCACGTGACACCTCAATAGACTCAACTCCGACAGATACACATAGAAATCATACTAAAACAAAGCTTGAACAATTTGACCAAGTTCTTGAAACCATCATTCTCCATAATCATGAATGGTTGTTCATCCTCAATGATGAACTCCGCAATAGACCTTCGAGTTTTCCTTTCATCAAAGATATCAAATCTCATATCTTCCTTCACATTCTCCACAATAGAGGAAACATCATAGGTCAACGTTGTCTCGAAGTGGTCCGGTGTAGTTTTATAAGTTTTTAACTTAACACACTTATGCACATGTGATCACAAAGCAGAAGTCTTGTGTTCCTTATTGTGGCATGGAATGGTTTTCCCATGGTGCTTACATTTGGCAACGTGATTTGCATCTTCGGGAATGGTAAGGAGGCATCGTGTTCCCACACCTTTGAAATGGCTTTACCTTTCCTTTTTTGGGGGGTGGGTACGGGTGAGTATGGAGAACCCGATTCCACAAATTCTCCTTCCATGTCATGATCAGAAAGTGTCTCTTGGATGTCATCCAAGACTTGAATGTCAAGAGAATGAGTTGCTCATTTTGTTTTCCAGACTAATCCATCTGAAAACAAAAAATATAGAAAGGTGAAGATTTAGAATTAAACTCACATGCATAACTTATGTAACATATTTGGTCTTCATAAAAGAAGGAAACTCACATGCATTAAACTCACATCCATTAAATTTACATGCACAACTTATTTAAAAGAAGGAAAGTTAAAGCCAACAGAAACAAACCCAACTATAGCAAGTTAAAGCTGCTTTTGATATTTTTCGTCCACATGGAACAACCCAAAAATAACAAGCAATGTACTAATAAAATCAATCACAAAAATGGAATCAATTTCTCTGAACTACTAAAGTAGTAGATTTTTTAGTTGCTTCTGTCACGCTGAATTACTAGTTCTTTTCCTGAGATTTGGTCTTCCTAAAGGATAGAACATATAGCTAACAACATTTACATGCTTGAATTTCACAATGTAGATACTAGACTATATTACAAGGACATGCTAGTGCATAATAAATCTCGTTTAAAAATTTGATAGTTATTCAATTAGCTTGTTTTGTCCATTATGACAAACAGAATATCAGATTCTTTGTTACCATTCTTAGAGTAATTAAAAATGGCTAATACATTTAGAATGTCAGATTCTTTGCTATCATAAGATATACACATAGGGTCCATTCGGTAGCCTTCCAAAAGCTGGATAAAGTGTGATAATTGAGGATTATTTATCTTTAAACTTTGTTTGGTACACGTTCAAATGCTATTCCATGCTCGATGGATAACGACTCAGGCAGGGATAATCGAGTGTCAACTCAAACATTTTAATCCCAATAATTTGTAGGGTTTCTGTTATACATTCTTTAACCCACATTACAAAGTTACCTTTTTGCCCTCACTATTCAAAATTACTACTGCATTACAAGGTATAAATACCACTGTCATAACCCTAATCCATAAAATTCCCAAATCGTTCTTCGCAAACTCTTCCTCCGTGATGGAAATCTTCATGGCGAGAAGGTCATCTCCGCCCTTAGTAACCTCTCCTTTCCGGAAATAGCCCTCCGATCAGCCGTCTATATTCTTCATTTTTAGTAAACCTCATTTTTTCTCTTTACATTCGTATTTACTATTCGCTTTGCCCGTAGTTACTGTTAATTTAGTATATCCTTGTTTGGATGTACCAAATTTCCTCTGTATTGTACATATTCTTAGATTTTGAGTTTGTATTTACCATGGCTAGCTTCTATTTGAATTTTGTATTCATTTTTCCCTATGTAATTATCCATATTCTTCCATTTTTGCGTAGCATGGGATTACTGTATTGATTATTTAGCCTTTTATTGTTTGATTGTATCAAAATGCCTATATAGTGACAAACCCTAGGAGGATTCAAAATTGTTAAAATGCTTATGTGAGAGTTAATCTATGTAATGCCAAACCCTAACCTTTTCTTGTTTGGATTTTACCGAATTACCTATGTTGTGACAACACCTAGGATCATTCAAAATTGTTAAATTGCTTTAGTGAGAGTTGATCTATGTAGTGCCTAACCCTAGCCTTATCTTGTTTGGATACCAAATTGCCTATGTAAAATTTGTTTGGTAGCCAACAAGTTTTGTGTTGGTGTAAGTCACCAAAAGAAGTATCAAAATGTCATCCTTCTTGTTCCATTAAAACGTAAATGATTATGTTGCTCATGCATTTTCAAGCAATGGATGTTGCAACTTTCTTAGCATGCCAAAATGTATTCATTGAAGCATTTTCTATTATCATTGCACTATCTTAACAAGAAACCAATAGTGACACATGACCGTGTACACGTAAGCGCAGGCGTGATCAAAGTGCCCCTCCTAAATACTTGATATGAGACAATTTCTGAAAGATTGGCCTTCCTATAATGAATAACATAAGAGACTAACACGGAATGTTTCAAGAACCTGAGGATATCGAACCAAGCTTTCATGGATTTGTGCAGAGTTTTTAGAGATGAATGTGGTTTGACACATGACCATTACTTATCCGTAGTCTGTTACTGTTAGTCTGTATTCCTAAACGGCTAAACATAGAGTGAAGACGGAAGAGCCAAACTCGAACTCGAGGTTGAGAAATGACAAATGAGAAATGGGCTTGCTTGCAGTTGGGCCTTACCTTAAAAAGTTAAAATCGGTAACCAACTTGCAACTTCAGTGAATTTTAATTTTAATTTAAAAACAAATTCGGTAATCGATATTACCAAATACCGAATGGTAATACCGAATCGATAAAAAATCGGTATCAAATTTCCATACCAATACTGATACCAAAATACTGAACTTAATAGGTATTTTGGTACAGTAACCGATTACCGATCGGTATTTTTGAGCAGCCCTAGCCAGACTGTCAGCCTAGTATTTCATTAGGAACTGCTAGCTGTGCTTAATATGCATAGTAGACTACTAGTTTAGCCTACTCTAGTTGAAGAAAAAAATGCTGAAAATATATGGAAGTGCTTTAGGTAATTGTACTAGCTATATTTCTTTAGTGACAGTTTGTTGTTGCACTCTCACAATGTTCATTATGCAATTAGGGATGCGTAGGCGCACTGGAAGTTACACATATCTTGCTTCACATTCAAGAAGAAGATCAACCTAGGTACCGGACAAGGAAAGGTCATTTTTGACAACAATTATCCTCGGAGTTTGTGCACTTGGGCGTTTCATCTACCTATTGGTTGACTGGGATGATTCATTTGCAGATGGTTGTATGCTACGTGATGCAGTCACTCATAATAATGGATTGAGGGTCCAAAATGGTTAGTGAAATCTGAAAAATCTTACACTAATCGTCTTTTCATGTAATTACCATTTTAACTCGTTTACCCAGCAGGAATTTATTACTTATGCGACAGTGGATACACAAATGTTTAGGTTTTTCTAACTCCATACAGGCAGATGAGGTATCATCTCCAGGAATGGGGTGGTGAAAATCATAGACCACGTAACTACAAAGAACTCTTCAATCTGCGGCACGCTGCAACCCAAAATGTTTTAGAGAGGGCCTTCAATATTCTAAAAAAGCACTTTGCTGTGCTAAGGAACCTAACATACTATCACATTAGCACACAATGTGATATCATTCTAGCTTGTGGGCTGCTTCACAATTTTATCATCAATGTAACACCTTTGAATCCTTTATTAGATCTCGCAGCACAAATCTTTTATGGACTTGAAGAGCCAAATCTTGCTACGGATGAGATAGACGATCATATTCGGTCTTTAAATTCGTCTCCATGATGGAATGAATTCAGTGAGAATTTAGCTAATGAGCTTTTGCATACCTACCATTCAGTCAGGGCTAGTTGATGGACTTTAGTTCTTATGTTGAAGATCAATCGTTGTGATGTTGTGACATTTTCCATTCATTGTTGGCCATCATTTTGTGACTTTAACAAACTATTGTGACTTCAATTACTTGGTTTTCATTAGTTGTGACTTTATTAATTTTTTTGTGAATTTCTCCATTTATTTTTGTCTAACTGTAAACGCTTTGTTGGATTTACATGTTGCGTCTATGTAGGAAAAAAGTATGGATGCATAGAGCAAATGTTATGAGCATGAGGATGTGACCTTTGAGAAATTTGATGAGCTATCTCAACCAGCTCCCAGGACTTGATGTGGCCTCACATCCCCTTAAAAATGTCCAAGAACTACGACTATGTCCACCAGGAAGAAGATTAAAGTTGAACCCGCACCCGAGCCAATCAACAACAAGAAGGTGTACCTTACTCCAGATGAAGAAAAGGGCCTACTTACTACCTGGAAGGAGTTAGCGCTTGAGGGATGGAAAACCGACTAGGGATAGAAGTGGGGTACTCACCAAAAGGTTGCTGCTAAGGTGAGGTTGTTAGTGGAAGGCAGTGCAATCACAACCAATAACGTTGAGAACAAGCTGCATAGATGAGGTCAGCAATACCGTTTACTCAATGAATTCTCAAAGTGGAGTGGAGTGACTATTGACCTAGGGGCACACACCATCATCGTGGACTTTGAGGATATGTGTGGTGAGCTTGCACAGGTAATGTATTTTTCCTACACTGTATGCTAATTATAAATCAAAGTGGCTATGGTTTTGCTAAAGATGCAATCTCTGCTTTTCTTTTTCGCAAGTGAACAAGTATCTAGCACTAAGAAGGAAGTCCTTCCCTTACTACGAGTTGTGGTGTGAGCTACTTGTCCAGTACCGTGCAACGGGGTCAAGTGCAAGGGATCATCTAGTGATGGAGAAGGAACCTCCCATGACACCAGCAGAGTGGCAAGAAATCATCGACGAGCAAAGAAGACATTCAAGAATCAGAGCCAAATGACTGTACTTCTAGTGTAAGAACAATCCTATTGCTGATAAATCACAGTCCGATATGGATTGTACTTCTAGTGTAAGTCACGAGAGGCGTAGGAGATTGAAGGCAGATAGTCAGCCCATCTTAGACTCTAAAGCAGGAAACACCCTCTACAATATGGATGCAGTGTATACTAAAGCGGATAGACTCTTCTCCAAACAAGAGCATGTTTTGGATGGTGAGTCTAAAATGGAGAAAACTACACAGTTGCTTAAGCATCCGGGAGGACATGAAGAGCTGAATGTTTCCCAGAGGATTCGCCTTGTTGATCACCTGCTTAAGAATGAAGGATAGTACTATTACTGAAACCATATGGATGGAGAAGGTCGCTCATAATTTATTCGGCTGTTTCTTGAAGGACAACTTTATTGACATACAAAACCTGTTGAGTTTTTTTTTACAATCAGGAACATGTAGGGATGATAACTTTAATGTTGTTTTGTTTGATGTTGATTAGGAAAACGTTGATAATATTGAACATTTTAATATTTATCAGTTGTGTAGCAAGATGTTGTTCTATATGCTTGTTGTAGTTAAGATTTGGTTCATTCACAACTGCAGGTTTAAGTTTCAACTATGTATTACATAGTTGGGACCATTAGTTGTGTAATTTTGAATATTAGTTGTGTTGCGTGGTTATGACCATTAGTTGTGCAGGTAGTAATTGTAAGACATTACTATGGAATAATACTGCAGTCTACAATTCGACGTTAAGGCACTTAGCAGTCTTGCAGTCAGCAATTCATATTTGGTAGTAGTTGATAGTGTCTATCATGTTTAAGCGTTGGAATAATTCCCAGATTCCAATTACAGTCTGCAATTCATATTTGAAGTAATGACATTCAAACACTACTATATTTATTGCAATTCAAAGTCAATGCACATTTAATGCACATTATGTGATTTGCAGAGAGCAATTTACTGCATTTCAAAGTTCACAACAGCAACAAACAAAAACAATTCACAGCAAAAAGGAAATATGGACCATTCACATCACATCTTTGAACCATTCACTAGAAAGTTACCACAACCAGGAGTTCTCCAAACAATGGAAATTAAGCAGATTCACTGAAATTGAAACACAGTATAAGAACAATGCAATGGAAATCTGGGAATTTATCTGGATTAGGACATAATAAAAGAACTAAAAACATTAGCAGACATTATTTCAAAATACAGTACAATTCCTAATAGATCATTACATCAAAATAGATCAACCTTAAAAAAAATGATAGAAAACATCACATGTAGCAGGGACTAGGCTAGGTGAAGTACTTGGCCATCCATTCACTTGGATTGTGGTAAGTTGTCACGCTAGAGGAAGCCTCACCCACGGCGAAGAGGCGTCTGTAGACAAGAGGGTTTTCTTTCGCGTCGCCGTCAACTATGATGGGTTCTCCTCCCTGTCTTTGATTTCACGATCCTGAGCAACAATGGTTGGGCTTCGCGTCGAATCTTCGGCTACAACATAAAGTGGGCATGTTTCCCCATACATGTGCCCCTCCTTGTATGCTTGAGCATATGTGTGAAGGAGAATCATGTAGGCGGGTACGATGAAAGATACAAGTTAGGTCCGGGGATGTCAAACATTTTCTCCATCGAATCATGGCGATAGACTTCTAGGGAAGATGGAGGATTAGGGTTAGGGTTTGAAGAAAAATAAGACATTTATACCGCATTTTAGAGGGCTTTTTGGTAAAAGAACGCCGAATTAAAGCAATTGGAGGATATCCATCTTGGCCAGCACTACTACCAAACAAGGTTAAAAAAAATTGTCATGAAGCTAACCAACAGTTGTCTGCAAAGACAAATAAGACCAATCCGAGTACCAAACGGATTCATAATTAAGTTTGAAGGATTCATTGTTCCCGGATAATAGAAAACACCCAAGAGTTCAGGAATTCAAGTATGTTTCTATCTCAGCATCAAGCAAATTTGTCAAATTGTGGGAGAAATTCTCCTACAACATGTTCAGAGACAAAGGAAAAGCATGGGGGAAAGAAAAATAGTTTCTTCACGATAAACAGGATAGAAACAGACAAATCCAATCTAGTACCATTTGTTCCATCCATTTCATGTTTAACAATTCATGACTTCCACAAATATACATGCACTTGAATTTGAAGCATGTTAAGACTAAAACAATTGAACACTGCTACAGCCAACAAATATACAATTCTGGACATGTTTAGCAATTCAAACCTGCTACTACAAAGCATGTGATGACTGAAGGTATCAAACACTTTTAACAATTCAATTCATCACTTCTACAAAGAGAAAAGCAAACACGGCTCTTGAAACATACAAATGCAGAATAAAAAGAACCCCATAATCAGCTAAGTAGGTCAATCACTATGTCAAGTCAAATCTTCGGCAGCGGGACGCGAGGCAAGGGTCGACGGCCGAGGAGAATTTTTGGGAGGGAATATCGTACTCGTACATTTAGAAATTGGAAATTGAATTGTGTTTAGTAATTTGATGTGCCCAAATACCGTCGTTTTGGTATTGACTAATGCCAAGGGCACACGCAAGATTTATTTTTAGGAGGGGGGGAAAAGTTTGTTGTAATGACTAACTAAAAATCTTTTAGCGAGGGAGTCCCAACTAAAATAGGTGGTGTGGGGAAATAATGTTTTTAGGTGCGCGATGTAAATTTTATCATCTTAACGGTCTTGAAAAAATAATATTTTTTCTAGCTCAAACTGATTAACTTCCAATAAAAAAATATTAAAAAATTATATCTATAACCAAACAACTAAAATATCTGCAAATTTCGCTCCTGACAAACAGTCTTGGCACAAAATTCATCGATAACAAAATTAGAATCAATGGATATAGAAAATCCTCGCTCAATATGAAAGACGATCAAATCTGAAAGATATTTATTATCCATTCTATTGCGAAGAACACTTTTGACACGCTTCATAGGTTAAAATGCACGCTCTATTGTTGCAGTAGTAAGAGAAAGTGTCAATAAAAGGCGAATCAATTTGTCAACAAAATGGTAGTCATGCGCCTTATTTGTCTCAGTCAATGTCCTACATAATTCAGAAACATTGGATAACCCCTGAAAGCGCTCATGAAAAAGTACATCTACCTTGTAATGATGCATATGAATTCTCAAATAGTACATCTCTTGTTTACAAAAATTATCAGGATAAAAAACTTCAGCATGATGATGAATATGATCAATATGAAATGATTTAAACTTGTCTTTTATATCCAAAGCAGTATTGAGCTTAATAAGTTTCATTGTTGCATCAAATCTATAATTGATCTCATCCTTCAATTCTTGAGCTGTACAAAGTAAAAAATAGTAGTACATGAAACTTTACAGAGTAAATAAGTACAATGCTGCCTAAGAACAACTAAAAATTACAATACAGAGTCCAATAGGATCTCTCGAATGGGATCTCTCCATAGCCCTCTGCTCTGTATTCCCTTCTCCTCCATTTTCCAAACCTTGATGGTACATGACTCCCCAAGCTTCATAGTTTTCATTAATCAATCATTTCGTATACAACTCAGCTCCACGGATCATAGTCATCAACATATCAGCAATATTGTGCAAGTATAAATCACAACGTCCTGACTATCAACCTATCAAGTGTTATTGGAAGTTGGTATACAACTCATTCAGAAACTATACATGCAGTGAGAAGGAGATTAGGTATGCATATGAGCCTCTTTCTATGATCTAGTTCAGAGATGTGTATGTTCACAGTGTGAAATGTAGATAGCATAGAGGATGTATCTGCCAGTCTGTGAAAGAGTATGGAAATGATTTCTCTGTTCTTTTGGATCTAATCCATTGCCAAGATGTCTTCTGAATGTTAGCCACAATGTGCATAGAGTTTCTCTTTGAGGCCCTGAAATGTGAGTAAATTCTTGTCTGCCATATTAGTCAGCTCATAGCAACCAAGATTGATTTCCATGCTTCCATATTTACCTGTGCAGGCTTGGCTGCTGCAAAGATCGGTAGTGTTGGTGCTTCAACTTCATTTAGTTTGTCTACTTCCACATCAGATGAATACAAAGTTAAAAGTACTTAACACATCCAAATGCTTGCGAGCATTACCACGTGCAAGATTAGTATTACTTTCCTTTTGCACCCTCATAAAAAGCACAATCACTGAATCCTACATGTCAACTAGGTCACATAATGAAGCACAATGACTAATGAGAACTCCAATGAGTTTTTTCAGGCCAATGTACAGTACCCAACTGATTAACTCCTTTACCTGTAGCACATTCATCTGTAGATATCATTTCTCCAATCTGAATAGTATGAGCAGAAAGTAACTCACTATGACGCTTACGAGAAATACTAACATAACATGCAATAGCAATCAATTCTTGAAAGAAATACCAAATACCATATGATTTTTCAGTAGCAGCAAACAATGCTAATTGTAATCTATGCGCGAAACAATGAATGTAATATGCATAAGGGCATTCTTTACAAAAAAAAAGAAGAAGCTTGTAATCCATTCCAAGATACCCACATATTGCTAGCCCCATTATACCCTTGACCATACATTTTACATATTTGTAAGTCATGCTTACTCAAGACTTTACATATTTCACATTTTAGTGTAGCAGCAACAGTGTTCTTCACATAAATAATTTCAAAGAAACATTCTTTCAAAATGTTCGTAGCATCAACAAATCTCAACACAATAAACATTTGCTACTTATTTGCAATATCCTTTGCTTTATCAACTAAAACACAAAAGTATGCATCACCAATTTTCTCACGTATTATTTTTCTTACTCTTTCAGCAAAAATATGCAAAATCTCCTTTTGAATTCTTGGTGAAACATATGTGGCATTAAGAGGAAATTTTGCAATAATAACATCCAAATCACCATCCATTGTATGCAATAATTTAAACAACTCAACAAGATTACCTTAATTATTGGAAGAAGAGGATTCACAGTGTCCTCTCAATGCACAAGCTTGGAGAGTCAGGCATTGGATGCTTTAAATTGTATCCATAAGTTTCAAACATCTTTTTTGTTTCAATTCTGGTCTTAATGGATCCATCACTCTGCCAATATGCTGATATGTATTCTCAAGATTATTCATTTGCACCATAGCATTGCTATGGTGTTAATTTTTCTCTCCGGCATGTTGGGGCAACGAACAATTTTTTTCCATCATTGACATGCTTCCATCTTCTAAATCCAATCGATGTAAATGCATTATGAGTATTATTCCCACCATCAAATAAGACGCATAGAAAATAATATGTTGCATCCTTCGTGGGTGAATACTCTAACAAAGGAAACTATTTAAACAAAGATTTTTGAAATTGACGCTTTCAATTTCCAAACAATGTCAAAGGACAAACTTTCAAAACAGGTTGAAATGTCTTTTTCGTTAGGTAATCTCGTCTCACTGTATCTATATCATTAGTAGGATACTGATAAACTGCCCTTCGTTTGTCTAGGTTGCGTTCAAGATCATCAACTATAATTTCAACACAATTGGAATCACGCTCAGGAGGAGGAGCAACTTCATTTTCTACTCTATTAAGATCATGCTCGGGAGGAGGAGGAACAACTTCATTTTCTACTCTTTAGGATTGAGAGTGATAATGATCACTTGTAAAAGCTTCCTTCCATTGAAAGAATGAATCAATAGTTTTTAATTTTTTCTTTTTTTGCTAGACATCCATCTCTAATCACTGTAAAAATATAGTAGAAGCTACTATTAACAGGAAAGCAATTCAAGACAGTGAAGACTACACCGTACCGCAGTATACAAGATGGGTACAAGATTCATCTTGGGCACATGAGAAGGAAGTGTGAAAATCATCTAGCCATGATGGAGTTTTATGTGGTCTCAGACTACACCGTACCGCGGTATCCATGAGTGCCTCATCAAGGGATGAGGTAGGTATTATATCCTTTGAAGATGCATCAGGATGATGTGGAACTGCCTGGGAGGAAATGTTTGGTTCCGTAATAGAGGCTGCATAATCATTAGGAGCACACGCGGGCGATAATGCACCATTTTGGAGAGGCTGAACCTCATCATCAACAATAGGCGCATCAGCTGCTAAGGGCATATCACAGTGCTGATCATCTAAACCAGGAAATATAGATTCATGAAACTAAACATCTCTGCAGATTATAATTTTCCCTATTCCTGGCAGACAAATCTTGTACCCATTTTGGTTTGTTGGATACCCCACAAAAATGCCTCTGTATGACCGTGGATCAAACTTATCTTTCCCTTAAGCATTGTCCATAGCAAAACATAGACAACAAAAAACTTTCAGATTAGCAAGACTTGGCTTTGTGTTATGCAGTACCTCAAAAGGAGATGTCCAATGAAGAACTGTACTCGAACATCTGTTGATCAAATAGGTTTCGGTTAGAATGCATTCACCCCATAAATGCTTAGGTAATTTAGATCTGAAAAACAGTGCACGAGCCACTTGTAGGAGTGATTTGTGCTTCCTTTCAGCAATGCCATTTTGTTGTGGTGTATAAGGGCAGCTCCTCTGGTGAGTGATACCTAACTGAGCAAACAAATCTGAGCAAAAAGTGTTAACAAATTCTGATCAATTATCTGTCCTCACTAACTTGACGAACCTATTATAGTGATTGCTCACCCCAGTTGACAAAACTCTCAAGTAGCCCAGGAACTTGTTCTTTGAATCTGAACAAGTATCTCCAGCAGCATCGGCCCTTGTCATCCGCCACAGTAATAAAATAGCGACAATTGCTTAGAGTAGGCAGCTTATAAGGACCCCACACATCCATGTGTATGAGGTCTAAACAGTGTGCTGAAGTGTGAGTGCTATCAAGAAATGGTACCCTGCATTGTTTTGACAAAGGGCAGATATCACAGATATTAGAAGGCCCTTTATTAATGAATCAGTTTTCGAACAATCAATATGATTCATTACATTAACTGATGGATGCTCCAGTCTATCATGAAGTAAAGAATACTCAATAGCAGTATACACTATGCTGCTAACAACATTATTACTGACCAAACTCTGACGGCTAAACAATGGCTTCAGAAGCATAAGATGAGCATCCTAAAACTGTTTTATCGTCCTCTGGTCAAATGACTCAGGATTGATAATGTATAGCTCTCGCATCACTTTACCAACAGCTAGAAGCTGACCTCCTTTAAGGTTCTGCATCACAGAGCAATTAGGCAGAAATTGAAACCCAAAATCTGCACACTTGGAAAGTTTTCTTACATAGAGGAGATTATATTTGAAAGAAGGCACATGCAAACATGACTTCAAAATAACAGATTTAGATAGAGGCACATCATCATTGCTTGTGACAGATTTAATGTTGCCATTAGGCAGCAATACTAGAGTCAGCGTACTAAAAATATTGTTTTGTGCATCATTTACAATGCATTGCACGTATGATTGGTGGCCCTGGTGTCAACAATCCAGATTACACCCACCATGTCTGACCTCTCAACAAAATTAAATAAGAGATAGCTGAGGTACCTGCAAAGTCTCCGTAGTGAGCTAGGTTCACATGTTCAGCAGGTGTTTTGCCTTTCATCAACCACTGTAAATCTCTCTGCATATTCCCTATCATCTCATATAGATTTCCTTCGTCATCTGCATAAAAATCAAGGGGACTATCTTCAGTGTATCTTGTCTCAATGAGGTTTGCAGTAGCACGGTCATTATCTCTTTTCTTCTGCTCACTCCATCGCTCAGGGTATCCCTTGAGCTGAAAACATTGACTAACCACATGATCATTCTTACCACAATGTGTACAATCTTTTAGCTTATAACAATCACCAACCCAATGCCCTGTTACCACAATGCACACACTTCAGCCCACTCCTATCTCATTTTGTCCTCCCTGACTCATCTTTTTTCCATGATGATGACTTTGCCATCATAGTTGTGTGCATAGAGTCATCTTGTGTAAGCATACTAGTGCTCACTTCATTGTATTTCTCAAGAGTGACGATCAATCCATATACCTTATCTATTAGAGGCATAGGGTCCAAATTGATAATTCTACTCTTCTCCGAATCATAAACCTCATTTAGTCCCATTAGGAATTCCATCAATTTATCTTCATGACCTCGTCTCTTAATCAACACACATACTTCTCCATCCACATACAACAGGGGCCTTAGTTGAGCGTTTTGATCCCAAATCATTTTTAGCTGTCCATAATATTCACAAACAGATTGGTTATGCTGTCTCAACATTGACACATTCCTTTTCAATTCAAAAAGATGCGGAAGATTTGAGGTCCCAAATCTAGTCTCCAAGTTCTCGCAAAGTGTATATGCATCATGAATAAAAGTAAATTGTCTAGTCAATTCAGGCACCATTGCACTTTTAATCTACGAGCAAACCAAGCTATTTGCTTGCTTCCACTTCAAATATAGGTATGAACTCTCATCAGGCTTCTAAGGTAGCATCAATAAATCCTACCTTGAGTTTTGCCTCCAATGCAAAAATCATTGCGCTCTTCTAAATGAGGAAGTTCGATTCCGTCAACAAAACCGTCATCAGCTGCATTCCAGGGCTTTCAGATTCATGGACAGGCAACTGCTCTTCAATTAATTCTTCCAGTGTACTACGTTGTTCGTTGTGCAATGCCAATCGCAACTCAGTCTCTATAATGACTTGCGCATCAAATTTTGCCATAAAATCGAGCCAAAACAAAACTGAATTTTGCACAACAAATTGCAAGAAAGACGCAGCTATTTGCGAGGGAAGAAATCTTACCCTCTATTTTTTATTTTCTGTTTTCTGTCATTCGACCAACAAAAAAATGTCTTGACTCTTTTATAATTACAAAAGGCGTTTCACATTTTCACTTCTAAAATGCTAAAGTAAAATGGTTGTTCGATTCAACGTTAATTGACGGCTGTAAATACAGCCACCACATTGGTCGCGGATAATGACTCAACAGTAACCACTTTTCCCTCCAAAAGCTTCTTAACAGAACATGACACAACTTTGCATCTTCATCAAAGAGCTTTCACTAGTTTCGTTCCATGGGCCGCAGCAACTTCCATCTTCCTCATTGGCAATAGTTTGCGAGAGAATTCCATACATGGACTACGAAAAGAAGACCGGAAGATGTTCTACAGATAGAAAATGGATTATATTTATATATATGAAATAAGTACATATTCCTATTTTTGTATCTTGACATTTGACAAATGCTTTGGAGTTTGCTTGAGAATTGAGATGCTGAAACGAGCTGGGTCTCGTGGGTAGA
This sequence comes from Pinguicula moranensis, assembly GCA_028565015.1. NCBI lineage: Eukaryota > Viridiplantae > Streptophyta > Magnoliopsida > Lamiales > Lentibulariaceae > Pinguicula > Pinguicula moranensis. The sequence goes on from JAOWBN010088172.1 coordinate 18,680, forward strand.
CACGGACACCCATGGGTGAACCGGCGGGCTGTGTCTAGCCGTAATTATAATTTTATTCCACGTTGACGTTTACTCATATTTATTAGTTACCTGCCTAATCTCTTCTTTGAGAGTGAGTAATTTGAAAAACTCAAACTTTGTACTAACTGTGAGGAGGAGTGAAGTTCAACATATCTCCCCCAAAACAGGATTGGGTAGAGATTGCATATGATTTACATGTAAGATATACAACCATATAAATACTGATTGATCTAAAGCAATGTGTGGTTTCCGTGTGTCACCCAAACGGATCACCAAAAGGATTAAACTGCTGCTGAGGATACTGAGATCTATATGGCGCGTAATTCGACGATGACGCCATCATCATGTTATGTTGAGGCTGAGGCTGCATCATCATCATATTCTCTGGTTGCGGTTGCGGATGGTGTTGCATCAGCATCATATTCTGTTGTGGGTGATGATACATCATCATATTCTGTGGGTGCGGTTGCGGATGGTGTTGCGTCAGCATCATATTCTGTTGTGGGTGATGATGCATCATCATTGCGGGATGATGTTGATGATAGTGCAAATGCATTGGAAGCATGGCCATTTGGATATTTGACATGGTGAAGGGGTCGTCTCGTTGGTCGAATCGACTCTGTGGTGTCATTTCATACCCGTAGTTCGTGCTGTAGCCCGCGCTATGCAGTTGGAGCTGTCTTCGGACGACATCGTCTTCATACAAGCTATCGAGTAAGGACTTTTCAAAACCACCAACCTGAAACAAGTGATGAGGAACAGATCAAGGTTTACTACAGAAAGTATAGAAGATGCAACCAGTCGGTACTCCATGGTGTAATGCTAAGTGTATATTCGTGTAAGAGTGATGTGCACTAGGTCATGGATCCGTATGCTAGTATTGCCTGATCACAAGAATTAAGTTAACGAGAATGTCGGACCATTTTGGTTTCTGGTACATGGTGTTTACATGAGCTGCTTGGGGCTGTCACAAGTGCCAACTCCCATCCAGTAGTCTTCCCGATTTCGCTTAATGGATCGCTATGATCTATCGGGTTGTTGCCTGCAGAAGATTGGTTTAGCGTACCGTAATACAAGCTGCGATTTAACTCAGAAGAATGGGCAACAAATGATACTTATAAAGGCAGACAAGAAGTACTAACCAGTTTGAAGTATTGCAAGGGCCAACGAGTTGCTTTCTTCAATTTGAGATGCCTCTGGGATCGGTTCATCCAAACTCTGCACGAACAAGATGCAGACAAAAGACCATGAGAAGGAAATTAGAAGAGAAAACCAATCATCAGAGAGGCGAATACGAGAACAGGACTTACAAGTAGATCAACTGGATGCTGCTGATGAGTGAGGACTGGTGATGGTTTAGCTTCATTGGTATTATTACTCTGAGGTTCTTC